>PVJI01003258.1:0-127553 GCA_004026765.1 Micronycteris hirsuta
TGTATTTAATTATTATTCTGTATCCTAGATCAGTTCATAATTTATTATTAATTATTATCATCCACTGAGCATGCTGTGTGCCAAGCACTATGCTAATTATTTTGCATACACACCTCATTTACAAAGCTATATCCAAAAGAGATGATAATGATTTAGAGCCATACAGGCAAAATTGCTGGTGAGTTTTATTCCCTGGACTCACAGGGATTTTGTTGAAGGGCCTGAACTTTGGTTCAGAATGTTGTTGTGTTTGTTTATTTCTTCATTAAAATATAACATATATATAGGAAAGTGCCTATATCATAAAGTACTTAACAAATTGTCGCCATCTGAATTCGCACTCTTCTGTGCACCCCTGGAGGTTTAATATAGATTACTTTGCTTTTTTTGGAACTTTTTGTTAATGTAAGCATACAGTACGTGCTCTTTTGCTTCTGGCTTCTTTCACCAACTTTATGTTGGTGACATTCATCCCTGCAGCTGTGTGTGTGCTGGTTACTCATTTCTTCCTGGTTGCTGTAGAATTCCATTGTGTGAAAAACCACCCTCTGTTTATCTGTTCTGCTGCCGATTGGCCCAGACTAGTTTTCAGAGGTGACTTGGGGACTAGAAGCCATCAGTGCCTGAGTGGAGGTCAAAGGGCAAGCGTTCGCTACCCACCCTGCCCCCCACCTGCCAGCTGCTGGGTATTGTCCAGGTTTCCCTCAACAAACCCCATGCTGGTCAGCTGCTGCTTTCCCAGGACCTGATTTGTCCAAAAGCTGAGGGAAGTGGCCACAATGACCACAATTAGCAGGAGGATTCCTTAGGAAAAAAAGATCAGGGTCAAGAGGTCTCTCGTTCCTTTGAGAGCAGAATGTCTCGACAGAATTCTTTCTGCCAGGAGTGAGCCAGGTCAGTGAGCATGAGGCTGGTGCCTGTCTCCTTTGTGCTGCGGGGGAGCAAGCTTCCCTTGTCAGTGAGGATCTACAGTGTGGTCTCAGCTGGGGGCAAAATCGCTCCCGGGGGACATTGGGCAATGCCCAAAGACATTTTGGTTACCACAACCAGAGAGAGAGCACTATTGTCACATAGTGGGTAGAGGCTAGGGATGCTGCTAAACATCCTACAATGCACAGAACAGCCCCCACAAGCAATCAATTATTAGGGGCAAAATGCTGAGGTTGAGAAACCCTGGTCTATACCAAGCTTCAACTGTCACCAGTCATGGGCCAAAAAGAACTCCTTCAAAGACCCTGTAACCCCACACCTCCCAGCCCATTTCTGTTTATTATTATTCATGACATTACTAATGGGCCCGCTAATGTACTGTGTACCAAATATGTGCCACAGCCGCACACACATTCTGTTCCACTTCTACCATGTGGTCAAGTAAGCCAGCAGTGAAGCAACTTGGTCCCATAGCATCGGGCCCGAGCAGGCAGAGACCCCTAGAGGTTAACCTGTCAGATTGAGGCTCCAGGTTTCTCTCTCTACTGTGCTCACACCCAGTGATTTGACAGCCAGCTGTCCCTAGAAAACCCTTCTGCTCAATTCCTCTCCCAGGAGGCAAATTCAGACAGTTGTTCCTGCCTGTCAGCACTAAGGGGAACCGGACATGGGGAGTCTCCTAAGACTCCCCAGGACACACAGCTACCATGACCCTCATCCCCAGAAGTCACTGCCCAAGGCCCAGGCCCAGCACTGATGTTGCCATCAGGGCCAACACTGCTTCAGATGGAAGTGACTGCTCTTATATCTCCCCAGCCCCCACCTTCCAGGTATTCAGTCTGCTGCCTATGGGTGTCAATTCCAGCTACAGTGGCCAATCCCAGAAGCAGCCGAAGCCCATTTATTGAATCACTCTTGTGCAAGCATCTGCCATATGTGAAGCTGGGCAGTAGTACACCGGCTGTCAAACCTCCTGGTCTCAGGACACCATTATATCCTTAATAACTTTAGAACATCAGAGAGTTATGCATATAAGGAATACAGCTATCAATATTCACCATATGAGAGACTAAAACAGAATTTTTTAAATTTTATTTTATTCTTTTCTTTTTATTTCTTTAAATCTTTATGAGTGCTTTATTCAGATGCCAGTGATCTGAGTAGACAGTGGGGTATACACCCTCAAAAACCATGTTAACATCTCATCTCAAGCCAACTTTTTTATAGGGGGAAGGAACGGGTAGGTAAGGGGCTTGGGGAAAGGGTAATCGGTAAGAGTTGCAGTCCCATCATAGTACTTTCTTTATCTGCTGATCAGCAGTTCCTTATCTGTGTTGTGAAGTTCTCTCCCAGGGACAGGATTGCTCAGATACAATCTCCATTGCTTGTAGACGCCCTGGGGCATAACGGGTGAATTGCTTGTCAACCTCCAGGAGTCACTAGGACAACATTCCAGTTCCCGGAATAACAGCTCTCCACTCGCATTAATCACTTAAGCCTATCAACTATAACTGAAGCTAAAATCTTTAACTCTTGAGTTCCCCTATCAGTCCCAGTGCTATTTCTGTTCTTGACATGAAGATCATTTCAGAAAACACTACTAAAGATAGACATCCCCTTGTGTTTTTCTCTCTCTTCCCTGTCTGTTGTCACAGTCCCCTGGCATTTTAAGAGAATCCATCTCAGCATCTTACAGTACCTTACCTTTTCAGCTGCTCCCACTTTTGTAGGTGATTTCTTGTTGCTGTGAGTGAAGAAAATGGGAAGATATTTGCCACTCTCTGATTGTCATAATTGTAGCATATGGTGGTTGAAAGCAGAAGAGGACAATTAGAGAGAAAATTCCTTTATCTGCTGGAGAAGACAATAGAAATGGCAGATTTAGCTGCTGACACTGGCACTTTGTCAGAGAGATCTTTCCAGAGCTCCTCCCCTGATCTTCCCAGGATCAGGGTCAGGTGTTTCTGTCCCATACCCAGATTTCTGTCAGGAGTTCTGCGACTGTCAGATACCTTTTCTGTGCCCACAGATTCTCACAAATCATGGGCCAACAACCAGCAGGGTCCCAGTGTAGCTTCTCAGGTAGGAGAGAACACCATGATACCATTCTTCTTGTTTTAATAAATCTTTATTATATATTTTTTCCATTACCATTTAGTGTTCTTATACCCCCTCCCCCAAGCAATCACCACACTCCATGTCCATGAGTGCTCTTTCTTTTTTGCTCAATCCCTCTACTCCCTAATTTAATGTTAAACTAATCAACCATTAAACTGGTCAGTTGTTAATCTAATCAATCTTCGATCAGCAGTTGGGCTTAAGCACCACAGGGTGGGGCAGAGCAATTCTTGCAGGTGGGGCTATTGCTTCCTCTCAGGCTGATGTTACTGAGAAACAAGTGCTCAACCCAAGAGAGGCAGCCTCTGCAGTATGGGAATAACTCAGCACATGGATCCTCTCGGCTGTTCCCTCAGTTCTCTCCCCAGAGCCGCCAACCCCAGACTCTCCTCAGATGTCTCTAGTCCACTCTGTCCTCCCTTTGCCAGCACCCAGAGCAAGTGGCTACAAATGAAATTTTGTTCTTTGGCCCTTTAAGAGGCTCTTTGAGTCTCCAGCCATCTCTCCCTGGCCGACAGAACCGCTGCTGCTGCTGCTTTCACAGATGGGTGTCATCTGGGTTCCTTTCTGGCTCTGGTACTGTAGGCTGGGGAGCCCAACTTGGGATTTAGACCCCACACTTCTCAGAGGGACCCCTCTGCCACTGAAATATCCCTCCAGCACTTCAGCTTCTGCCCGTGGGAGCCCAGCCAGCCCTTTCGCATCTCCTCCACACTCCCTACCTGTCAGGTTGCGGTGAAGTGTTTTCTTCTGTCTGTCCATTTCTTCTGTCTGTCCATGGTTGTAAGGCTTCTCTCCAGCTAGTGTTCAGTTGGTTATTCAAGATGACTTGTTTACAATTTAGTTGTAATTCCAGATCGGTCCTGGGAAGAGGTTAGTGTAGTTTCCACTTACTCCTCCGCCATCTTGGATCTTCCGCATTTTTTAAATTTTAATGCTTTTAAAAATAATAACAAATTCATCACATATTAACATGCATAACATGATATTGTGAGAAATAACTTGTACTTTGCAAAGAACAACAAAGAAAAGGTGAGTCAGAAGAGCAATACTTTTTTACCAAGAAATTTCTTTAATGTCTGCTTAATGGACCTGTTTCTGTATTCACTGTGTTGTGATATGTTGCTCTGTTTGAAGTACATGAAGAAAATCGGCCTCACGTAGG
The DNA here is from genome assembly GCA_004026765.1 of Micronycteris hirsuta. Taxonomy (NCBI): domain Eukaryota; kingdom Metazoa; phylum Chordata; class Mammalia; order Chiroptera; family Phyllostomidae; genus Micronycteris; species Micronycteris hirsuta. The sequence continues at coordinate 4,214 of PVJI01003258.1, forward strand.
AAAAGGGAGGACATCTTGGCAGATCCTGATGGGGCCGAGGCCCACATTCAACTGCTGCATTCACGCAGCAGAGACTGTACATCAGTGGACCGCACAGCCGGTCCCTGTCCTTGAGGGGCCCAGCGTCAGATCAGAGGTTGGGAGGTGGGAACCATCTGCCCTGAAAGCCACCAATAAGGGCACCATTGCCCATAGAGGATGCCGTGCAATGATAGAACTAGCTACAAGTTGATCTTTCTTTCATGATCACAATTCCAACCAATGTCAGGGATAAAAATAAAGCTCCTCGCCTCCAAAATATATTTTTGGTCAACATTGTAAACAACTGCTGTGGTTTCTGTTGAGTTTCACTAATCTGTAAGTAAACTGCAAATGATTACATCTTATTATCCTTTCATAAATAAGACGTTCTCCACCATAGTTAATTTAGAGAACTCCCAGTTAATCCATTGACCCCTGACACTCACAGATTCAGTGACGTGTGCTTATTGCAAGAGGAAATGTGTAGTGACTCAGTCTTCTCAACTCACTTGGGTCATCACATGTCTCCAATTCTGTGTTCCTCACTGCATGTTCCTGCATTTAAACAACGTAAAAAATGACACCACAGTGATTGTAAAGACAAGGAAACATAACCCAGAACTTCAACTCTGTTATCCTATGTGACCATTTAGGCTGTTTGTGTTTAACATTTAAAAAAATGAAACAGATTTGATAGTGAGGTATAATATTTTGTTTGGTAAGTAAAAATTTTGGTCCTTACAGGATGTACATTTTAATACATTTGAGTATTTTTTAAGTTGAAATGTATTCTTCTTTTTTAAATTGTCCATTGCCATAAAACTACAGAACAAATCAAGAAAATAGTGATTTTATTTTTACGTGAGTACTACTGAAAATAATTTTGTCTCACAGAGCAGAGGGGTAGTAAAATGATCCATTCTGGGTTTCAAATACATGAAGTATACCACTGAGTCTAATAAAGGAGATAAGATGTGTATATAAAATTTCCTTAACTAGAATATGGAATGTGATGAGTATCACCAGAGAGGAGCACGATGCACTGAGTGTGTGTGTCCCCCCAAAATGTATATGTTGAAATCTTAACCCCTAATATGATGGTATGATGAGGTGGACCCTTTGGCAAGTAATTTGATCATGAGGTGGAGCCTCTGCCAAGCGGGCTGGGGGTCATGGCCAGACTTCAGTCCATGTGTGAAAACCAGAGCAATGAGTCAGAGCCCAGCCAGCCCTGCAGAGTGGGTTTGCTATGCCAGGGTGGGCAGCGGGTAGCTGGGGCTCACCCTCCAGTTGTTTCCATCAGCTGCGCTTCTCCAGAGAAGGTATAATTCTCAGATGTAGCCACAAGGTAGCACACTGATGTCCCAGCTGCTTCAAGGTTTTAGGAGAGGATTTCGGTGTGGGAGAACCCTGGAAGACCCTGGAAAACTCAGGACTGTTGGCTTAACCTTCCTTTCCTCTCAGTTCATGACTTCTTCCAGAAACACTCATAGCTTCATTTTTCCACAGTGGGCTTGGGAGGATGGTGGGGAGTGGAGAATAAACCGAAGGAGATCAAATGCATCCCAGGGGAGGCCTCCTTGTCGGCCTGTGCACAGCATTTTCACCTCCACATGCACAAGTTCACATTCAGGGGCCTGGCGAAGTGCTGTGGTGCCATTAAAAATGGGTCTTATGGAGCCATAAAAGCAGTATGCCTAAGTGCGTGGGTCCCGTGATTGCAACTCTGAAAATACGTGTGTTTGAGAACAAAATACTAGAAGAAAATGAACAAAAATGTTGATGCCTTCAGTTGAGTTTACATCTGAATTTTTATCTCCTCCAAATTTTATCTAATGTTCCAGTATGTTCAAAGTATATTTGCTTTAATGATTTGAAAAATGAAAAACAAATTTATGTCAAAATGATATAACAAAGAGATTTAACCAGATTAGAGATTCTCAAACTTTAGCGTGCATCAGAAGCTGATTCAAATAAGGTTTTATTAAATCTTACTTATTTGTAAAATAAATAAGTTTTATTAAAATAAGATTTCTGGGCCCAGTCTGCAGAGTTTTTAATTCAGTGGGCCTGGGGTGGATACAGGAATTTGCATTTCTAACAAGTTCCCAAGTGCTTCTGGAAGTCTGAGGACCACACCTAGATAACCACTAAAAAAAGCAAAATTAGGTAGTTAATGGCAAAACTTGAACTCAGGTTTCCTGACTTCCAGGCTTAGGGCTCTTCCCACAGAAGCATGGCACGCCTCCAGGGCCACCCTGGCTCCAAGCCTGAGTCTCCTGCTGGGGGCGGGGGAGGAGCATCGCCATCTATTGGCCCTGTATAGTGACCTCCCTCGGGGTAGCCATGGCCCAAATAATATAACACCCGAAGATCTTGTGACCATTTATTTCTCTAAAATAAAATATCATCATGCTGAAAAGAAAGTGATTCTTGAAATGAAAAAGTTCCCAAGCTGTAAGTGTGGTGGAAAAACACTAGTTGCAATAGCTAATGAAGCATCCGCACTGAACCACTCCTTGGCAGGCCTGAAAACAGCACCAGGAAAATTCTTTTCACATGAGCTGGGCATTACGAAAAGCTGGGCATTACGAAAAGCTGGGCAGAGCCTGGGATCCTCGGTTGACCATGACTGGCCTTTCTATCATTGTGAAACACTTTCCGGTGACAAATGTTCCCGCTTCTTCATCCCAAGAGAAACCAAAATACTGAAAACAATATTGAGCTTTATACTGAAGCGTAACAAGATCAGCAGCAACAAATTACAGCATTTATTAGCCACCTACTATGTGGCAGGCTCCATGGTCAGCACAAACGTGTCCTTGAGGATACAGAAGTGAAAAAGCACACTTCCATTCATCAAGGACCTACTCAACCATGGGGTCCTGGGCCCCCTGCAGCGTGTGTGTGTGTGTGTGCACGTGTGTGTGTGCATGTGTGGATTGGAAATTGGGAGTGGCATAATCTCAACATAATGTGACAAATGCACGCTTAGGTATAAAACATGACATATTCCGCATTCATCCAGTGTAGTAATTTGCTGGTGCTACCATAACAAAGGACCACGGAGTGGGTCAAACAAAAGAAATGTACTTCCCCACGATTCTGGAGGGTTAGACATCTAAGATCAAGGAGTTGTTAGGGTTGAGTTCTTCTGAGGCTTCTCTCCCTGGCTTGTGGTTGGCTGTCTTCTCTTTATCTTCACGTCATTGTCCCTCTGTGCCTGTATGTGTCCTAACCTACCTTTCTTATAAGGACGCCAGTCATACGGGATTACTGCCCACCCTCCAATGATCTCTTTATAGACCCTGTCTCCAAAGGTGGTCACACTCTGGTGTCCTGAGGTGCACTTCAACACTCGATGTGTCAGGGGAGGGAGAGCGGGGATGGCAAACTCTGCCCATCACATCCAGCAAAGACTTTCAAGGCCCTGCCCTGACCAGGGTACTGGGCCAGACACTGGGGGCCCTGTGGACCCCACAGAAACATCATTGTTCTAGTTGAGCTTTAGCAACTCCCCAAGGGCTTGAGAATTGGAAAGAGAGGCCTATCAATATACATGCGCATGGAGTGCATAGTAAGTCTGCACATTCTGAACCAGGCCCAAACAGAGGCCTTTGCTGTGGGGGCACAGAAGCCAGCTGGCAACTAGTGGTGGAGGGGCTCAGCCTCTTTCAACAGCGTGATTAAGACTTTCTGGCAGCACAAGCAATAATGGGCAGGAGACCAAGAAGGAGCCATTTATCTGGCTCATGTTGCCGGTAAGTGATAAAAATGCCCTCTGGCTGGGTGCCTGAAGGAATGATGCTCTTCCCGGGCAGGTGCTCCGTGTGAGCCCACGCAAAGCATACTCTGGCCTTGAGAGGCGATCTTCCCACACAGGCTGTCTTTAACCAGGCTACTGCCTAGACTCGTCCTACCCTCAGCCAAGGAGGAAGGGCCAAGGTCAGCTGCCATCTTTGCCTGGGGGCCTGCCCCCACTCCTGTCACCCCTTGTGGAGCCCAAAAGGAGTCATACTTGTGCCCAAGGACGAGTATGACTGGGCAGAGAAGCACCAGGCTCCTCCACACATTGGGGCTCTCGGTTCCTGGCACAGGCAGGGATTACACCCCTGAGGGAGGCTCTAGGTGATGAAGGAGAACTGGATTTGGAGTCTTAAAAACCTGGGCCTTAGCCCCAGCTGCAGGGCCTTGGGCAACTCACCGAGGTCTCCAGCCTGCACTAGGAAATGGGGTGATTATTAGAGGCCTGTACAAACTGGTTCTGAGGGTGAATGGAGGTCACGTATGTGGACGCACTTTGCAACTATGCATTGCTGGCCATGAAACAGACATTTGCAAGCGCCTACTTTTTACTAAGTCTTCCTCCCATTATAACACCCAATTCTTGTAATTTTCCTGATATTTCCCCATTCTTTATTTAAAAAGTGTTCAAGTGCAGAAAAAAGTTGAAAGGATGGTATGATGAATTATCACCTTCCCTCCAGATAGACTTAATACTTGTTAATATGTTAGTATATTGGTTTTATCACTCTGTATATGTATGTCTATATGTGTGTGTATTGCAGAACCATTTGATTTCTCGGCATCTCTGTCTCTCTATTATATATGAATATATGAATACAATCGTGCATTGCTTAACAACAAGGAGAAGTTCTGAGAAATGTGTCCTTAGGTGGCTCTGTCCTTGTAGGAACATCACAGAGTGCACTTACACAGACCTGGATGGCCTAGCCTACTCCACGCCCGGCCTGTATGGTATAGCTATTGCTCCTAGGCCACATCCTACACAGCAAAACTGTAGGAGAATAAATCAAGCACAAGAGAAAATGATGCAATCCAGAGATGCAGTAAACACAAGATATATGAGGCTGCTGCTAGTGGAACATGGCACACTATTTCATAGCAAACTTTTTTTATAACTGGAAAGAGTACGTTCTGAAATAATGAAAAAGGATAGTATATTGAATACATAAACTCGTAAGTCATTTGTTATCGTTATCAAGTATTATGTACTATATGTGATTGAATATGTTATACTTTTGTGTGACTGGCAGCGCAGTAGCTTTGTTTACATCAGCACAGCTACAAACACATGAGCAATGCATTGCACTGTGACCTTGCAACACTTACAGCACCACTAGGCAATAGGAACTCTTCAGCTTGGTTCTCATCTTTTGGGACCATTGCCGTATAAGCAAGTGGTCCACCATTGACCACAACATCAATGTATGACACGCAGCTGTATATGAATCTCAGCCCAACGCTCTCTCATGCATGTATGAGCCACTGCCCCACACACTGGGGACCTCTTGTCCACACCCCTTGGCTCATTGATGTTTAATTATCTGTTTCCAATAATTAGCACACTCTCCCCACTAGACTATGAGAACCTCATGTCAGGAGCGAGTCTTAGTCACCACTGCATACCAAGGACCCGCACAGGTCTGGCATGGAGTAGGCACATGGCAAATTGCCATTGAGGATATGCCTCTTCACCAAAGGGCTAAGTGACATGCACTTTTTTTTTTAAGTAGGTGAGATTTAAGTCATTTCATTTTGCAAAGTCCATACCCCTGCTGGAGATAATGGAAAACATCCCAGAGGTATGAGCGAACCAGCTCAGGTCCTGCCCACCTTCCCCATCTCAAAACGTGGGGACTCTGGAGCACTTGGGGCTCCTGATTAAAGGCTGCACTGGACATCGGTGAGACAGCTATGGATTTGCAGGGCAGAAGCGCTCTCCAGACCACAGGCTACTCTGGAAAACCCACCCACGCACACAGAACCCGGCTCGCTTCCCAGTGTGCATCTTACAGAAGCGATTCTGAGTTCGTTGGGTTTCCATGGAACCGGGAAACTACTTCCAGACCAGTGAGAGTGGGAAGAGATGTATTTCATGCTCGTGTGATGATCTTTCCTATAAATTTCCCACAATGCTCACTAACGTAATAGGAGTTTTGTAAACTTTGATGCTTTATAGCAGAGCGTCTTAAACTTCAACGTGCATACACATCACCCGGGGGAATGTAGTAAAAAAGTGTTTTGTTTCAGTGCATCCGAGACAAGCTCTAAGATCTTGAGTTTCTAACAAGCGTCCAGGTCATTCATGCCAATGCAGCTGGTCCCCAAACCACACTTTGAGAAGCAAAATCCTAAGGAACCCAAAATAACTCCTCATTTAGGCAATGGACTAGTAATGAATACCTACTACTAGACACAAGGCAGCGTGCTAGCACTGGAGGAACAGGAGCATGGGAAGAAATATGCGGGCAAATGAGACTCAGTTCTTTGCCTCGAATGCAGCGGGCTATGCCTAACTACTATGTCTCGCATTTTCCGAAGTCTGCTCAGTTCCTACAACAACCATGGTAACGTAGGATGAAAGTGTATACTGTTCATTCTACGTTACCATGAGGACACTGGGGCGGTACAGCCTAATTGTCTCAACTTGTAGAAGGTTGCACTGAGAGCTGAAGTGAGGTCGGACTGCAAGTCCTGAGTTTGCCCGCACACACCTTTCTAAAACCTGGTCCTGATGCATTTCTCATCAGGTCCTCAGACTTGACGGCAGCAGGACTGGTCTGGACTGGATAGCAGCACCGGGGGAAGGTATGGAGCGGTACCAGGCAGGAGGTTCTAAATAATCCCCAGAGAGAGGAACTAGGACCCGGCATGTTGCACAAGGCTGGGTCTTCTGCCTGTTCCCCAGGATCTTCTGCCTGTTTCAGGTAGCACGTTTTCCTAACCTGGTGGCTCAAGTACTGCCCACACTAGCAAACTGTAGCCATGAATTAGGAACCTAACTTTGTCACCAAACGGCTGTGTGACTTTGGATAAATCACCACCCTCATTTGGACCAGGATTGAGAGCTCTTTAAGTCCTTTCTTATAGACAAAAGCTTTCGAAGCTCTCTCCCAGTTTCCCCCTTAGGCCAGAGTGAAAGCATCTTGATTGTACTCCTTCTTGGGGTCCTCTAGTCCCAGCTTCTTAGCTCAAGACCAGGAGTTTCTGGAGCTCACGCCATGTCTTCTTCTTTTCCGTCCTGACTTCACACACGTTTACCTGGCACATACTCGGCCCAGACCCTGTGCACAGGCCTGGGGCTACATAGGCAATTACATGCACTCCCTCCCTCAGGGAGGGGATCCAAAGCAGACAGAAGGTGCTGAGCAGAAAGGCCCCAGCTCAGGCCCCAGGAATGCGGTGGCGACCTCACTACACATAGGTGGGGTGATCAGGGCTACGGGGCAGCTTCTCTAAGTGCCAGGGCTTCCCTGGAATATTCCACTTCATCCCCCAGAAACCCTAAGAGGTAAAGCTGTTATTATCCCCATTTTAAAGATGAGAAAACTGAGGTTTATAGAGGTCAAGTGACTGGTCCAAAGTTACATAGTAAGGATTCAATGAAATAATGTATGTATAAACACTTAGCAGTGTCCAGCAAGTAGTAAATAAATAATGGAAACTAAAATGCCTTTTTAAATGTCAGAACCGGAGTAGAAGCCCATCATCCTCACTCTCGGACACAACAAACTGACCAGTCAGAGAAAGGCCTCTTGTCTCCCCTGGAGGACAAAGGCCAGGCTTGGGACTGGCCACGTGTGATGAGAAAACTGCTGAGGAGAGAAGCCAAAGAACCCTCGTGAGAGGGCTTGGCAGGCTCCGGAGCCCATGATAGGTGCAGTGCGAGCTCTGATGGGTCAGACAGTGAGTCAGGCTCAGGGAGGCTCTGGGAGGCTCGGGGTGGCAGTAGCAGCCGCAGGGTCCTTTGTCCTTCCTAGATGGCTGCACACCCTGGACTCGGCTGCTCCGTGTCTCAGCTGTCATGCTCCCCGTTGGCGGGGGTGGGGGGGTGGGGGGGCGGGCACTGGAGTGCCCTGAAGCATGTTGGAGGCCATCACTTGGTGCTTAACTCTGCGCCATTGGGTCGTATTTCCAAGGACGCTCACTCAGATCCACAGCAGATATAAATCTTAGTCCTTCTCATTCGATGGCTTGGAATTAAAATGCTGCCCAACATTTTCTCCCAAAGAAATTACAATTTATGGGTCACTGTCAATATCAACACATGTTGGCCATTATTTGAAAGTCTCCTCGCTAGTCAGGACTGATTGCTATTTACTTTAAAAGATAAATGTGTCTTTATAATCTATGCGGGTTCCTGGGAGGAGTGGGTTTTTAAGTGCATTTGTCTCTTCCCTTAGATAATTCTTTATTCCACTTCATTCTGTTTTGTCTGGTGCTGTCAACCCCGTGTGGTCCCCACTCCTTGGGCACTCCGACGTCCCTGAGACTCTGAGACAGAGACGAGAGGAGCCAGTCTCCTCAGTCTGGGTGCCAGAGTGGCAAAAGGGAGAGACTTCGCACCTTAGTAGCAAAATTTCCCATCTTACGGGCTGAAGCCACTAATACATAATCTGGGGCCAGAGTGGAGCCCCCCCAAGGAGCTTACTTGAGGAGCCACCGGAGGGGCCCCTCTTGAACACTTCCGGCTTCTGTGTTGCTGGGTGGGGTGTGGAAACTGAGGCAGGAGCTGAATCACTTGGGTCAGTGGTTTTGACAGTGGCTCTCAAACTTGAGCCTGCATCAGAATTGCCAGGAGAGTTTGTTAAAACACTGATTTCTGGGCCAGACTTCTCCAGACTTCCTGACCCAGTAGACCCAGCGTGGAGCCCAGGAATTTGCCTTTCTAACGAGGCCCGGGTGATGCTCATTCTGATGCCGGTTCCGGGGCCCACTCGCAGTGAGTAGAGGCCATGCAGGGAGAGGTGAGGCTGCAGGCAACGGTTGGCACTCTGAAAAAAAATAGCAACACCTAAAGAGAAACTTTCATTAATTTTTGCTGGGAATATATGATTTAATTTTTTTAACGGAATATTTAGTCTTCCATTTAATAAGCTGTAAACTTGGATCTATCTTGGAAGTGTATTGAAGGGCTAGTGGGTCTGGGACCGCCCAGGCCATCCACTGGGGATCGGTTATACCTAGGTCACTAAGAAGGTCGTGGTCTGGCCCATGGGATGTTTTGGTAACTTTATTGGGTGACAGTTGTAAGGAGATCCTGGTGTTTGTAACAGTCTGTGGCGCTGGTTCACACACAGTCATCCCTGAGAGATCTTCCCGATGGTAGTCGGGGTGTGCCGGTGAAACTGTGACCAGGGCAAAGAAGGGGCACTGTCCCTGTGGAACACCAGAAGGTCATCACAGGCAGAGGATAGCTTTTTCTTTGCACTGGGGACCTTACATTGTAAGTCACAAGGCTGCACTGGCTCCAGGAAATGTGCTAGAAAGAGTCACTGCAGACCAAAGCTGGACCGCTCCGAGCTCTCCCCAGCGATGTCCAGTGGACTTGGCCAGTCGTCGCTTGGGCTTTGTTACTGGCAGGTGAGTGTCCCCAGAGCCAAGGCCCTGATTCTCACGGGGGCGAGAGCATGGTGGGGATGGAGGAAAACCAACGCATTCTGAGCTGGGAAAAGGTAGATGAGAACGCTCAATGAAGGTATCAGTTGGGGCCTCTGGTCTCAGGGACAGAAATCCAACTCAAAGTAACTTAAGCCGGAAGGGGAACTTATTTGCTCACATAACTGGGGTGTGAACATAAAGCCTTTGGGTACAGCTGGATCCAGGCCTCTAATAAAGGCCCCATGTCTCTCTCTCTCTCTTCCTCTTCCTCTCTTTTCCTCCTTCACGATGGCACTTGGGAGTCCCAGATGACCTTGGTCCTTACTGCTCAAAATTCCAGAGAGACTATGAAACCTTACCACACACCTCTTCCAAACCTCCAGGAAAGGACTCTGCTTGGCCAGTGCTCACCCTTAAATAGATGACAGTGGCCCAAAGGAAGGGGTCTCTGATTGATTGGCCTGGTTTGGGAACCACGCCTCCCCCTTGAGTAGGATCAGCTCTAGCCAAACCTGCCTGCACAGGATCCCCATGGGAGTGGTGCCTCCTCCAGGAGGCCATGCAGGCCAGACCACGGAGGCTGTGAGAGGGGAGGTAAGGATGGCTCCTGCATGCACAGGGGTAAGCAGGTTGCTTCCCCGTCCCTGCATACACACCCTTGGCTGCACACTGGGCCGCTGCTCAGAGGTGCGCTGCAGCAGCTCATCTCCCTGGGCTGAGCTGACCTCAAGAGCATAGGTGAAATCCTGGTGACCTTATAGACTCCACCCTTCGTAGGACAATGGAGTTTCTACTAGTTCTTTAACACACAGGAGTACTGATATAACTTTGAAGCATTGTTCCCTAAGGGGAGAAGAGATGGGTGAAATAAAGTCAGCATTTTTTATTGGCTTCCTAGGAAGTTCGGGGAGCTATTTTCAAGACAGTGTTAATGCCACCCTCCAGTGATGTCTAACGTATACCACAGGGGCTCTCCAACTGTCTGCCCAGCCCGCGGCATTAACATCTCCCAGGACCTTGCTGGAAATGCAATTTTCTATCGAGCCCCAGACCTACCGAATCAGAAACTGGGTGTGGAGCCAATTGTCTGCTTTAACAGGCCCTGCAGATGCTTCTGATCCTGCTAAAGTTCGAGAACCAAAGCTCTACGCATGTAATGGATTCAATCCACCTAGTCCAAAAGGACTATCTGCCATAAAAACTAAGACTTACATTACAGGTTTATTGACCTGTCTAAATGTAGGATATAAACTTGAAATGGTTTTGTATTTCTCTCATCTTTGCCTTCGACCATGTACTATCAAGTCATACTTTCCACCCTTTAAAGGCATCGTGGGCAGATTTCTTAACTTTCGGTTAGTTCTAGTATTAAAAGTCTTCTTACCTTATTTCACGCTAAAGCCGCAGCCTTACATCTGATTTGACATTCTTTTTTTTTTTCTCCTTCACGAGCAGATTCGAGGAGGAGTGGGATTCGCAGTGTGGAGGGAAGAGACCTACCCTGTCACTTCTCTTCCCACTGGGGCACTGCGGGGTGGGGCGGGAGAGCAGGCCTGGTTCTGGGACTGCTCCCCCCATGCAGGGCCTACCTCTCTGGGGGAGCTGGTAGCCGGGTACAGGTAGGGGACACAGAGATCCTAACTGCTTGTTGGCTGTCTGGCCTCACTCTGGGCCCATCTGCTGCTGGCGGCCTTGGCTGCATGCTGTCCCTGTGTGTGTGGCTTTCTGAGGGCCTCTCAGTGTGACCCCAGTCCATCTGTCACCAAGAAGGACAACTGCAGCCCCTTTGGCTCCTCCAGAGGTCCATGTTTCTCCCACTCTGTCCTCCTTTACAGAGCCTCAGAAACCACTGAGTCTTTCCTCGGCCTCTGAGGGCCAAAGGGAACCGAGGTGACGGAGGATTCCCACCCCTCAGACATACTGCCCCCCAGTCCCTTCTCCCCCTTGGCTGAGCCTCCCATCTTCACATTCATACAAACTCCTATGGACACATGTCAGACTCTCCCCAAAACTCCATCACCGTCTCCCCACCACCAAATGGGGCCACGGGTCTCCACATCCCAGCAAGCATCCAGCCTAGAACAAGGCAACTGCTGCCTCCCGCAGGCACCCTCACCCTGCAGTCTCCATAAACGATTCTGACAGATGCCCCCAACTGGATGTCAAGATGAGAGTCACAGGGGAGGGGTAGAGTAAATTCGCTTCCCATTTACTGCCACCTCCCTTCTCCCACTTGCTCCCGACATGCCCCAGGGGAGGGTGGTGATGGTAACTGGACCTGCTTTCTTGGGAGCCCAGGGGTTGAGGGCATCTGGCCCCATATGCTGACAGCTGTCTTTAGAGAAGATGGGTTACTTTGCACCTGGTGTTTCCAGCACAGGTTCTAGTGCCAGTGCTGTTCACTTGTCCTCTTCTGCCACATGTTTTCATACAGATATCTCAGTTGACTTCACAATGATCCTGTGAGGCATTTTAACCTACAAGGAAATAGGCTCAGAGGGGTTAAGTGACAAGCCCAAGGTCACACAGCCTAGTGGTAACATGGAATAGAAACCCAGCCTTGCAGCTCCTGGGCACCTGTTCTCTCCCTACCGTTTCATGCAAATGCATCAACGATGCTTGTGTGCATCAGCAATGCTTGTCTACAGCAGCTCTAGGCAAACTTAGAGCAATTAGCCAGAAAAACACCTTGTTTCCAAGGCTACTGAGCAGCTGACTGTGGAGAGTTTAGGGTGTGGGGTTTCCTTAGAGCAAACACCAACTGGTTCCGACCATGGGTCCTGATCATTGTCTCCCCAGGCCAAGGCCACGTGACCCCAGAAACCTGACTTGGCTTCAGTCAGCTAGCCCCTTCTGGGGGTGGGAGGTGGGGATATAAGTTAGTAATTACAAAGCAGAAAGCTGGGCATGAGCTGGCAGGACTGACTGGCTGGCAGACCCTGTGCACTAGCCACATAGAACCCGGCCCAGGTCATGCAAGGTCAGGGCACCATCTGGGCGGCATAGATGGCTCTGCCCAGAATGACTCATTTCCCCACATGGTGGGTGGAGGTTCGTGGTTATTCTCCATAGTGGCCCGAGTGCATGGCAATTTTCTAATCAACAGAGGGGGTCAGCATCCCTGCCACACACAAGAGGCTTCTTTCTTTAAGTTTAAGATTTATGACCAGCATGAGACACTCGTGTGCCCTTGTCCTGGGCGAGTTTCCCTCAGGCCTGGGGTTCAGTGGGAGCCACCCAGATCGTATTTCCCAACCAAAGATCAAAGCCTCCATCCCTGAAGAGCCAGTTGTTAAATTCTCAAGAATTTTGCAAGCTGACCGTTAAGTATAGCCATTATTTAAAAATTAATTTATAAAACCTTACAATTAAAATATGCTAAAAACACAGTAGTAAATTTTCAAAACTCTGTTCCTAATTATTTTACTACATTTTACTCTTATATCTGTTTTTAAATTATTGTCATTTATTGATATTTATGGTGGAAATACTATACAATGATGAACTAAAGCTCATCTCTTCCCAACTCCCATTAGTAACATTATCACGATAGTTTAATAACATCCATGATGATTGTATTTATACATGGAAATCAGTATACATTACAAATAAGTAAAATTAATCAGGAGTTGATTTATTGTTTTGTTGACTATGTAGAGAAAAGATCAGCAAAACTTTTCTATAAAGAGTCAGATAGCAAATATTTTTTCCATTTGTCCATCATATAGTCACTGTTGCTATAGCAGCACAAAAGCAGCTACAGACAATAGGTAAACAAATGGACACGGCTGTGTTCCGATAAAACTTTATTTACAACAACAGGCGGTGGGCCAAATTTCACAGGACTTAAGTTGCCGGGCCCTGGTCTAAACTTAAGAAAGCCATGGAGAACATGTTAATAATGAAGATTACACTCAAAACTGTATTGCATCTGTAGTTGTTCTGATTGTAAATAGCACAAAAAAACTGAGGAATTATTTTTCCAGGATTTAAAAGCTATTATAGGATACAGCAAAGAAGTAGCTCGTGTCACTGTTAGATGATTGAAGTTCTGATACATATCTCCATTGTTATTTTTGTCTTACTCTTTAATGTAAGTGAAAATACCAACCAACACTCATATCAGAACTATATATGTTCGTTATTCGAGACAGTGGGTTGGCTATGATACAAAAGTTCAGCAGAATCACCAATAGCATTCTGTGAGGATCAATTGCTATATAGGGTTGACAATAAAGAGTACTGGATATTTTATTTTTTTCATTGTGTAATACACATTTTTGGTATTAATAAAAATATTTAATAACCTTATATGTGTATGTGTATATATGTATATGTATGTATATATATGCATATATTTTTCCAGGGGGCCAGTTGTTAAATATTTCTCATCATAGCACTGCCTGAGGGGCATTGATGTAAAAAGAGACCTAACTGTCCAGAGCAGCACACGTAAGGACCAGAGGCACGGTCTGGAGCACGGAGTCAGGGATGGAAGAACAATCAGGAGAGCCCTTCAGGATGCCCTGGAAGGCCTCATGGAGGACACAGGGCCCTAGGGAACCATAGGACTAAAAGCGAATGGAAAGCGGCTGCACTTCAGGCAGGTAAACAGCACGGGCAAATAAGTGGAGGTTGGAATGCCCTGCCTTGGTCAGGGCTACCCAGAGAAGAGGGTCAGCCCTGGGAAGCAGCGGGAGATGAAGCGGGGCCAGATCCACTTAATGACATGAACACATGCCATGAGGCTGAGCAAAAAGAAAAGCAGGTAGCAAAATCTGTGCCTTCATGCTAAGAATTTTAAAAAAGTACATTAGAAGAAAATGCACTTAAATGAAAATAGCTCTGGGTGATAGGATTATAGCTGACTTTATTCTCATGCTTAATACTTTTCCTGTTTTCCTGAAGTGTTATATATTACTTTGATAATCATGAAAAAAATAAGGTTTTCTCATATGAGGGGCATAAGCAGGCAGCCCTAGAGCACTGGGCTAAGCCTGCAGCCATAGCCAGGGACAGGGCACATCTGGCCTGCCGCAGCTAAGAGGCTCTGGAGGGAGGTCCTGAGGAGAGGCATGGTGGAGACTGGGGGTGATGCCCCTGTCCAGGGAGGATTGCAGGAGCACACAGGGAACCACCACTGATGCCCACCCCCACCACGTCCATGGGCCTCAAGCAGCCCTGTCCACACAGGACATCTGCTCCCACCCTCAGCCTCAGGTAGATGTCTTCTCTTTTCTCCCCTGTGCCCTAGTTTGCACGTGTTTCCCCTCCACACTCACAAAGGCAGAATGAATTGGGAAAAACAAGAGATCCTCTGACTTTTCAGGGCTTCACCGTTGCTATCTTCCCAAATGAGTAAGTCTGCCTTTTAAAAGGTGTTCCTGATTGATACAATCAGAAAATTGGAAAGGATCCTGGAGACCATCTAGTCCAACTCACTTCTTTTACTAATAAGGAAGTGGACCCTAAGGAGGTCAACTGGTATACCCAAGAGCACAGAGCGAGGTGGAAACTCATCTCCAGCAAAGATGATCCCCAGGACCCGGCCCCTCAATTCCCAGCATCCGAGTCTTGTCAGAGGAGCCCAGGGGTGCGTAGCCGAGTGAGGCAGGCTGAGTAGCCCCCGGGAATCAGACCATGGCATATTCTCATCTTTCCTAAAGCTTACCGGTGGAAAGCAGAAATGCCTGCAAGTCACCCAGCTTATTATATGCTGCTTGCTTCTCCAGGGCGGAGCGCAGGACTACTGCTTTCCTCCCCTCTGTAAACCACACATCTGGAATGTGGTCCTCAGAGCACTCCCCGCTGTGTTGCATGGCTTCTCCTTAAAGTCTTTGTACAGCGAAGGCCTTGCCATTTTGTGGTCAGTCACCGTCACTGTTACTATCTTTAGTTGCCAAGCCAGCCAGGTAGTCCCATTTGGTAATCAAAAGGATGAAAAACACTAGCTTGGTCATTTTCTCCATGTAAATTTGATCAAACTGTATATAAGGTGAGGATTTTTATCTTGTACCTAAATAGCTGGCAGCCTCTGTGATCCACACAATCCTTTTCCTCTCCCTCCTGGGCCAATGCCCATGTCTTCATCCTGCCGCTGATGCTGGCCCTTCGGTATTTTCTGCACGTCTCTCTGTGTATATGCCATGTTGTTAGTCTTAAATCACATGCTCCTGGAGTAGCAGGGACATATCAGTTTATGCTTCTGATCAGGAGCATCTGTGGATATAGGATTAATAAATACATTTTCATGACCTGGGTAATAACAAAAATTAAATAGCAAAAGTCCTTGCTGTCCCCAGTAGCTGGAGAGCTTTTAAAAAAAATAAGCACCTATTTCAGTTTTTTACTCCTACAGGGATGGGAAACTCTGGAGAAAAAATTGTGTCCATATATCTTGTGCCATGCCTCTTCAAAGGAAAAATAAAATTTTAAATGGGGTCATCAGGAAGAGCTTACTAAATGTGATGCTCACAAACTGGCCTTTGAAGTGGGGAAATGAACATCCACGAGCAAGGTCGGACTGTGCTGTGGTTACACCCACAGCTGCGCCTCCCCCCACCATCCCTCCGCCTCACGCAAGTGTAGCCTAACCCAGGCGGGTGGAAACAAACAGCAAGGACACCTGGAATTGCTCTTTGCACTGGTGTACATGTCGTGATCATTTATAGCAGAGATTGTCCTCATTCCTGTCCTTTTTTCCAAGTCAGAACATCTAGGATGATACCTTCCAAAGAAGAACTCTCATTTGAGATTTCTCACCTCCAAACCCTCTGCCTTGGATGCCTTCAGTTTCTAGATCCACTTTCCACCAGACCCAAATTACACTCCAGGTTTCCTTTCCCCAGGGGAAAAGCTCAGAAACCAATTTCCTGTGCCCAAGATCTTCCCAGTAGAATCTGAGTCATCCTTATGCCCCAGGAATTGTGTACCAAGTACCACCTGTTTCTGTCTCAGTTCCACTCCTGTCCCTTGTCCTTGACCCCAGTGTCCCTACAGAACAGGGTTCGGCACCTTCTGAAAAGAGCCCTTAGCCGACTGTGTCTCTGGTCTTTAGGAGAAGGTTTAAGCTGTGCATGAGGTCAGCCCAAAGGTCTGCCATCAATAACACTGCTGAGATCCTTACATCCATGGCTTTATTGTCTTTCTAATGAGTGTTTAGAAAAATAAAGGGAAAACGTCATAGGATGTAGAGAAAGCTGTAAATCTCCCTTTGACTATGGAAGCAATACGGGGAGAGATGGGACACCCGCTTCGTGTATTCTAGGTGAGATATGTGTTTTCTAGTTCTGCTGGGACAAAAACAGCTTTTAGGCACTGAAAGCCAATGGCCTGGTGGACCTGAGGTGGGGCTGGCCTCTCTCAGCACAAGACCACTGGAAAGTCTAGTCAAAATCCAGGGCCCAACCTTTGACCTTTCCAGTGAGTAGGAAGTGACACAGAAAGTGTCTTCTCAGAGACACTGCTTTAGAGTGTGCTCAGGGAGGGGCAAATACTTGCGGGTGAGGCCATGTTTTAGTCCTTTGCCAAGTTTGAGTGAAACCACCATGGCAAAGCTTTTGGAGAACTGCTTCATTGTGGCTTTTCCTTTGGGGGTGCCTTTTAGAGAGTTAACAATAAACACACGCACACAAAAACCAAATAAGAGCTAAAACAACGTAGTGCCAGGCTTGGTCCAGGTTTTCAGGAAAGCAGCAGTTTCTGGAGGAAGTCCTATGCGCGCCGAAAAATGGAAAAAATACACAAGATGGGAGTTCACCAGCAAACAGGTGGTTCATATTCTCTTGAGTCACATGTTTTTATGTTTATGAGAAAACAAATAAACATTTCCCCAAATTGGGCGTGGCCTGCAGCGAGGCAGAAAGCCAGCCGCGGGTTCTGTTCACCGCCTGCAGCTGTCACAGGAAGGAACCGGATAATCCACGCCTGCTTCCCAAGGACACCTGGACCGGAACAGATTCCATTCACCCTTCAGGGAGGGTCAGAGTTCACACACAGCCTCACAGGCCCTGTGCAAGTACAGGGCTTCCTCCTTGGCAGGAGGACCTTAGGTGGCCCCAGGCACAGCCCCTGGGTTCCTCTGAAATCAGAACAATAGTCAGATGTGGGTGTTGCTGGCCTATTCCTGACAAGAACTGGCCTCTCCTTTTTTCCTAGGAAGGGAGAATCACTCTTGGGGTACCTCCTGAGGGCTCCCACTCAAGGCTTCAGGGTCTGGCCTGTCTGCTTCCAAGCCCGCTAGTGGAGGCCTGGCGACGGCGCTGTGGGGTCTGCTCCGGATGTCTTTCAGCCCCTGGCAAGTGCCACCCAAGCCTACTCCAAAATACCCCAAAGCCCGGAGCCCCCGGAGACTTGGCCCAACAGTCTGGCGGCTCTGTCTTCAAGGACATTCAAAACACAGTTCTGAAATAAGGTTTTGGCCCTTCCCTGGAGCTCTAGCTCTGAATGTGAAGCAGTGAGCTAGCGGCTTTGGAGAATCCAGGAGGTAGAGAACAGCTCATGGGGAAGGGGTTGCTGAGCTGTCGTGTGACAAGGGGAAGTGTATAAAATGGAAAAGAGAGGAAGTGCTGAATGGGACACAGCGTGGCAAGCAGTCCTGGTGGGCTCCTGGGAGCACCTGACCAGAGAGAAGAGGTTTCAACATTCCCAGGCCCTGGCCTGTGTACCAGATGCCCTACCAAGCGCTCCACTTAGGTCACTTAGGTGACAGTCCCATGTGCCACTCTCACTCCCCTCCTGAAGGAGCTGTTATAACATCTCAGGGAGTGGGAACTCAGGACAGTTACCCCTCTTGTTCAAGGTCACTTAGCTGGTCAGGGGCAGGGCTGGGTGGCAGACTCAAAGTGACCAACTGCACAGCTGTGCACATTCATTTCCACCCTGCTACCATGTTTCCCAGCTGGGAAATAATTGGGCCCCAGGATGGGAAACGGGAAAACAGGGCAGCCTGTTAGAGGGGAAGGGGTCAGAAGCCGGAGTCAGGAGACCCAAGGCCCTGTGCCACACGGCTTTGGCGTATGGCCTGGTCACTTGGCCTCTTTGGCCCTCAGTTTTCTCATCTGTAAGGGGAGGAAGGTCGGATTGTAACAGGCCAGGTGGGTGCTTCTCAGAAACAGGGAGCGTCGAGGCTTTTGTGACAGGAACATGATGCTAAGGGGGCTCTGTGTGGGGCCTGTCCACAAGCGGGTCGCAGGGGAAGAAAGCCAGCCAGCAAATCCAGCACCGAAGCCAGCAGGACCCCAGATGTGAAGTGAAGAGGGGAGGGCTCAGGGGCAGGGGTGAGGTGGTCTCTGTGGCAAAAGAGAGGTCAAAGCAAGACTCAAGAAACACTTCGATTGAAAAACTCAGAGCATTCAGAGATGGCCTGGAATAATGACAGTAATAAAAGCTAACATTTCCTGAGGGCTCTGCCAGTTATCCCACCAAGTGCCCAACTACCAATCCTCGTAACAGCCCGCTGCCCCACAGGCATCAACCCCAACGGTGAGCAAACTGAAGCCTCGAGAAGCAAAAGAACTTGCCCCCAGTCACAGAGCTGGTAGACGGCACAGTCAGAATTGGAACTCAGGCAGTCTCAGCACCTTTCATTCACACTGACCTTCTTGGGATGTTTCTTCCTCTCTCTGGTCCAAATTCCCTTCAAACTCCAGACTCCAGCTCCCCCTTCAAACTTTCATGCCCTGCTCTGTCCACCCCTCCACATCCACCGGCCACTGTTTTCCCCACGGTCCAGGCCTGCCTCTGTAGTCCTGCAATGTGTTGTGCTCACCTGCTCCCTCTCCTACCCATCTGACCTCACAGCTCCTCCGAGCCACAGCCAAATGCCATCCCTCTGGCCCCAGAGTTAGGCCCACCATTCTCTTTGCTTCTGTCATCTCTTTACCTGGAGGTATCACCCTGGATTTATTACATTTTCATCTGATTATATTTCCACCTGCCCTGTAGGATTTTGAGCACTGTGAAGGCAGAAAGAAGCTGGGCCTTAGTCCAGCCTGTGCACAGGGCATGGCACACCGTGGGCGCTAGATAAATGTTGATGTGTTAACTAGCATGACTGACGGATGGAATGAATGAAAGCAACTCAGTCCCGACAACAGGGTCCTTCTGGCACCAACCCCATCCCACTAAACAGGATCATGTGTAGCATTTACCATGAAGACATTTTTGTGTCCTTTTAAAATATATTTTTATTTATTGATTTTAGAGGAAGGGAGGGAGAGAGAGAAAAACCAACTTGTTGGTCCACTTATCTGTGCATACCTTGGTTGATTCTTGCATGTGCGCTGACTGGGAATCAAACCCGCAACCTTGGCATATGGGGATGACGCTCTAACCAGCTGAGCTATCTGGCCAGATTTTTGTCTCCATCTTCAATAGTTGGCACCAGCGTTCCACTTTCTGCCTTGTCTGTAATCCATCTCATTGGTTTACACACCCACACACCCACACACACATATACACACTTCTTCCCTGATTGGGCCCCAGATCAAAGCCAAAGGAATAAATGTCCATCCACTGCTCTGTTCCCACTAAGACAAATTAATTCTGAGCACGAGAGGCGTGAACTCTGGCACGGCAGAAATGGGCCAGCTGAACAGAAGCCAGCACCTCAGAGGTGAGGCGCCCAGGAGCAGGATAATTACCAATTTGCTTTTCTTACCTGCATGGCAGCTCTTGGCTTCCTCCTCTGATGTGAGAGGGGCACAGTCCCAGCTCAGAGGCTGCTGCAGAGCATCCTCCCTCCCAGGCCGTCCTGATGGGAACCCACTGGCTAAACTCTGGCCTCTGCAGGCCCAGACAGAGGGAGCAGGCCTGCGGAACCTCTCCAAGGCCCAGCCCAGCTCTGCTCCTCCGCTGGGCTCTGCCTGCTGAGACAGGTCAGTGGGGTTATTCTTGGTACTCATTAGCACTTGCAAAAAGTCTTGAATCATTCCTATATTCCCAGTGGCTCCCAGCACGCTGCAGACTCATCCTTCCTTTCAAAGTCCTTGTAGGAGAATCCAAGAAGTTGATCCAAGTCTCCCTCCCAGCAGGGACCCCACTAGAGCAGTGCTGGGGGCCTCTGGCTGTCACACAGAGTGGAAGCCAGGGGCCGGTTCCCAGGGACAGATGAGACAAACTTGCAAAATGCCTCCTTACCTGGCCGCTTTGTCCTTGACTTCTGTGGACCACTGGGGTGGGAGGCAATTACGTGTCATTTCCTCCAGGGTCCCGACAGCCCGTCACTCATCACTCGGAGCAGAGAATGCCAGTGGGGCCCACAGTCTGGGTTCCAGTTCCAACGGGCTCTGTGCCCCCGGGGCAGGGGCTCAGCCCCTCTGAACACTCATCTCTAGTACCTGTCCTGCCTCTTCAGTGGAGTGATCACGTATGTGTAGACTCTGAGGTCCAAAGAAGTGTGTCAGGGTCACAGAAAGCTCTATGCTCTCACTACCCTTGAGCAGACAGTTTGGAGAGTGGGACACAAGCCAGCTCCTTGGCCCCCACAGCAGATTGCTGGGACAGCTGCAAAGAGCTGGTTCCTCTGCTGCCTGCGGGGCACTTTACCCATGACGACAGCGAGCAGAGGGCAGGCTCCCAGGCTGTGGTTCCCGCTGGGCCTGCAGCAGCAGGTGCCCCCACGGGGTCATCTCAGACGAGGGATTGGGGGACCAAGGGAAGTGCCAAGTGTCTAGGGCTGGCCCCTCTCAACCAAAACAAAACAAAACAAAAATCCGGGTATTAGATCAGGGACTGTAGCAATGATATAATTTTTTAATCACTGATGAGGCCCAGTGCCAGTCTGTGCTGTGTGTGGGGAGGGAGAAAAGTATGGAAAATTGGTAGTTTCTAACCTAGTGAACGCATCTGGACTGGCCCAGACACATCATCTCCTCACCCACCCCACACCCCTTACTTCTTTGCTTATTACAACTTCACACACACATACACACACACACACACACACACACACACACACACACCCCACAATGTCCCAGGGGCCTGATCTTCATGCCAAAGTCCTTCACCATTTCTCCCTGGGTCAGCCACTCTCCTCTCACTGGGATAGAGAGAGAAAAACCCATCAGGTCTCTGCTCTACCTTGAGAGTGAGCCGGTGTTCATGTTCTCCCACCCCCTCTCCCCAGCTCCTCCCCAGCTCCTCCCCTGCCCTCTCCCTCAGCGACCAGCTACCAGCGTGGGGGACTTACCAGCTTTTCCAGTTTTCCATCATGCCGGTGGGAATTCTCACTGTTGCGCTCACATGGGGGGGTAATTAAATAAAGATATTGATCATCTTCGAACGTTAGATTTCACAGTACATCTTGCATGACTCTCAAATATGAGGTCAATACAAATAAAATCATTTCAATTGCCTGATATTAAACACTTCAGAGCCAAAGAGTAAAAAGCTTTTTGAGTGATAGTTACATTGATACAAGAGTCACAATGACAGGTTTCAAAGATGAAAGTAATGGATTAGAAAATAGAACACTAGCGAAAACACAGATGAAAGGCATATAACCCCTTTGGAAATCCAAAGCTTTCATTTGGGGGGAAAAATGCCAAAAGCACTATTTTGTATTAAAATAGATCATGATGAAAGGAACACACACTTGCCAACTACAACGACTTGAGTTTTCATCCCTCCTATACATGTCCCTTTCTGCCTTTAAGTACCTGGGCCTTGGTCGTGACTTAGTTTTGTTAGGCTGGTGATGCCAGTAACGTAAGTGTAGGTGGGTGGGTGGGGCCCCCGGAGCAAATGAATAAGGCTCTGAAGAGCTAACTCCCCACCCACGTGGTGAGCCAAGGCAGAGACCAGCCTGCTCCCACCGACTAGAACTCAATGGGCCTTCACTGGAAGAGCGCATAGTGGCAACGCTCAGCTAGTACAAATACAGCGTTTTACTTAGAGCAAGATTTAAGGCATCTGAACATAAAGCATCTGAAACACTGTTCTTGATCGCTATGTACCACAGCCAAAACCAGTCCTTGAGTACTCTCAAATTTGAGTAAAATGTAGTTCTTTAACTCATCTTCAACCTTCTTGGGGTCAGTCCCTCCCAGGCTTCTTGTTTTTCTAGAACTTTCAGTGACTTTACCAGACATCAAAACAGATGAGCCTTTCTTCTACTTTACCTTTAAAGTCCAAATAAAAGGACATTACTATTAGTGGTTTGCACCAGAGTAAAGAAAAGCCCTGTTACTGCAATCCTATCACTTCTCTGGGCATTTGGAGTTTCTAGGTCTTACCCCCACCAGGGACCAGAGGAATAAGAGAATGCAACTTAAGAAGGTTCTAGAAGCCCCCCACACTCTTTAAGTAGGACTTTATCAGATACCTCGATTTCACGGAAGGTACAGTAATGCTTTCCGTCTTGTGTACAATGCACTCTCTAGTTAGTGAGGACCTTGAACAAGCCTCTTAGCTCTCTGGGCCTCGTTTTCTCGCCTACAAGGAGAGATCAATAGACTACATCATTTCCGTGGCTCCTTTAAGCGCTAAGAATCTAGATCCATTTTAAATACTTTGTTAGCTATCTTGACCAAACTAACATCACAGGTAAGAAATAGGCTGCAAAGACCAAAATTCTCCTCTAGCTTATACCCATCATGTCAGAGCCAACCGCTTTACGTGTTGTGCGGGTTACTTGTTGCCAAACGCATCATGACCTTGTCCACACTGAAGGTCATCTCTGTATTTCATTCACATGGCCCCATTCCACCATCACCATCAGCTGAGTATTTTACCTCCTGGAATTCATACAGATCCTTTCCTCTCTTTTCATATCATAAAAACATTGCATTGATGTTTCTCTCTCTCTCCCTTCCCCGCTCTCTCACAGCCATGGGGGCGGGGCGGGGGGGGGGAGTACTGCTGTATGGCAGTTACTGCAATTACTAAGTCACTTTCCAAATCTCTTCATTTACAAAATTATTCCAATTTTTTTGAATGCCTTCATTCTAATGAATGACAAATTACAGTTTTCAAAGCACTTTTCAGACATCCATTGCCTTATCTGACTCCTGACAACGATCCCATTTTTTAATATAGTGATTTGTTACACAAATTTGTTCCTACTCATGTACAATAGTTATAACAACTTTTCTTCCCAATAAACTTTGGCATGAAATTTCATCAAATCCTTTCTGATAGATTTTTTTTTTACTCACTGTATTCCTACCCAAATGCTTGCTTACCTGGGAAAAGCAATCTGATAGACCAGGGAAACAGGAGCCCCAACATCCAGAGGGTCATTGGAACTAAGAGCTGAAATGGCGTTCAGTGATCACCTGTCCCACTCACACCTGAACATAGTAGGATCTTGTGCCCAGGATCTAAAAGGTGCTCATCTGGCAGGGGCTTCCTGGTTTGAGGTGCAGAACCTTTGATTATGGGCTCTTATCTCTGCAAGCTCTCCAGGGTCGCTCCTGAGCTCACAGATTCTGATTTGCCCATACGGGTCCCACTTGGTAGATTGTCCCGGTCCCCTCGCTGTGAGCACTTTTTTTACTTGCTTCAAATCTGTCCTTTCCCCAAGATGGCTGCTTCGACTTAGTGAACCAGCGGCAGCATTTGCGATCTGCTGCCAGGCTTTCTGGGAGGAAGTTTCCTGGGCTTTCTGCAGGTTGTTAAAGAGCCCTCTGGTCTTCTGCTGGCTGTTTGCTCTGCTCCTTTCTCCTCCTAATTAAGGTGTGCGTCATTATCAAGAGTGGCCTGTTCTCAGAGTAACTGAGTGACTGATGTGTTTTGTTGTGTTTTCTCCTGGAAACTTCCTCATCTGCCCAGGCTGGAATTAATTGGGCTTTGCTCACAGTTGTAAAGTGATTTGATACATCAAATCCTGCTCAGATTCTGAGGAAAACAACGGCTGAAGGTTGTTTGGCCAGTCTCAGGGTTCACACGGTTTCCCATTGGGAGCTAGGGATGACTGTCAGCAATGGATCTTGGACTCCGGGGTTGGCCGGAACCACCTCTCTCACAATTGTCTTGGCAGAGTACTAAAGCTAAACTCCAGTCAGTGAGCCTGTAATATGTGAATAATAGGGCCTACTTCATAGAAATGTAGAGAAAATTAATTGAAATAATGCATGGAAAATACTTGGTACCTGGTAAGTACCCAATAAGAGATGATTGATTATCCCACTCAACTTTTGCAGATAGCCAGAGAGCAGCTCATTTTATCCCAGATTATGGATGAAGACACTGGGCTGAGAGAGGTTGCCTGGCTCACCCAATGCCACACAGCACATGCACAAGCCACGGCAAAGCTAGGACCTGAATCCAGGTCCTCTGACTCCTAGACTCTCACTCTTTTCAATTTTCCAGCAACACTTTTCAGAGCCAAGACCTGTGTCAGGAACAAAGTGTCCTCCCAGACCTGCAGCACCAGCATCACCTGAGAATTTGTCAGACTTGTCGGTTTTGGGGTCCCAGACCCGGTGAATCAGAAAGTCTGGGAATGGGGCCTAGCACGCTAGGTTTTAGCAAGCCCTGCAGGGTATTCGGAGGTGTGCTCCAGTCTGAGAACCATTGCTCTGCGGAATAATCATTTCTTGATCTCACTCCTGATATGAGTGGTCCTCAAAACCAGGTGCGATCCCCAACATGAGTTAATCCTTCCATCTCCATGATGTCATCCTCACATGGGATTTGGGATTCATACCTGCGGGCACTATTGAACCGTGGACTTGTTCTCACCCCTTGATGTGGATTAGAATCATCTACAGGACTCTTAAAATAACACAAAGGCCCACCCTGAACCAGCTGGCATTCAGTTGTTTAGATAACCTGGATTGAAAAGCATGCAACTACAGAACTGCCTTCCATGGAACTCTGCTACACTGGCAGTATTTTTGCCTTACTAAGGTTTGTGTGCTTTATAATCCACTTCCAGTAAATTGGTTTCTTTCCTTCCTGTGAACCTTGGATTCTGTGATTGGTCAAGTCCTCTACCTGCTAGCAACCATACAGAGTATGTACTCAATATATCTCAGCTTTGCTGCCTCTGTCCACACCCTGGGATTATCCTTCTTGATCTTAAAATACAGTGACAAGGTATGATAAATATCAAATGTTGATTCACTATAGTTCTTATTTTTCTTCTAATAACTTAGAAGGGATGAGGAACAATAGTTTTATGAGCATGTCACAGAACTAAGGACACTAAGCTTTCCCTCTAGCCCGCCAGGGTCGCAACCACACACAGTATTGGTCACCGGTAAAAACACGGCCCATGAACTCTAGTTACTAACAAATAAGGCTCCTAGAGAAGAAGCAAGAAAAGAACAGAGGAAAGAGCATGCGCTCCCGTCCCAGCAAACTCCCGAGGGAACGGAGTCGTTGGCAGACACGGAACACTGTACAGACCAAGGGGAAGAACTCGGGGAAGAACCAAGGGGTAGGTGGGCAGACCCAGGGTTTAAGGGACCTGAAGCCCATATAGTTTGGGATGAGGAGAGGGAGGCTCACTTTAAGAAAAAGAATCCAAATTATCAATATCAAATTAAGTGTGAAAGTATAAAAGTTCCCTTGCAAGTGAGGCTTAAGTTTAAATTTCCTTTGCTGCAGGGTAAATTCGCCTCTACCGAGACTCTATCTTTTCTATGCTGGTCTGGGTTGTTGTTTTTCAATTGATCACCCTGCCCAAAGCTAGATGACCTTCCATTATCTTCGTGAAATAGGTCCTTGAATTTTAAAAGACTCTGTAAATGGGACGTTTGTTCATAAAAGAGGGTGTTGTCATATGTACAAACACTAAGACCAACTTTTCATTGATTTCTGTTAGGCAGTATGTTCGCACGGTCAATTGTTCAAAAGGTACAAAGGGAATAGAGTGGTAAGTCTGAGTCTCTTTTATAAACTTTTAAAATAAAATGCATGTTGATAAAATGCATTTTTCTATTACTAAAGTAATACTTGCTTAATACAGAATTTTTAAGAACAAAAATACAGAAAGACTCAATTTAATCCTGTCATCCAAAGCTGAAACTTAAAATCTTTTCAAATACCTTCCAAATATGAGTAGATAAAGGTAAAGTCTTGTCCTTCTGTCTTGCCTGCCTTTCATCTTCCTCATACCTGATACCACGCCAAGCTTTCAAGCAATGGGTTAGAAGTGGGCTTCCATAAAGAAAGGTGGGAAGAAGCATGGTAGCATTTTGTGGGGGAAACTATACGCCTTTGAAATTGATGGAGGCCTCAAATGATCTAAGAATCTCAGACAAACATGGTAAGTGGCTTTCAGCTGAAGTAACAATTTCAGGCCCTCGGGGATAACTGTTGTGGGGAGGAGTGCAAGATGGCACCAGGCTCCACCAAGAGGAACCCTGTGGCCCATGTCACGGTCATGAAAGGAGGAGGGACAATCTGAGTACCACACATTCACCATCGTGATCTAGGAGTGTGCTGAACAGTGAATGGAGATTTGTCTAAAAGAAATTTGTCTAGCGTCAGTGCGCCAAAAATGTTGACTGAATGAATGAATTAAACCAAACAGAAATGCATGGCTATCCAATCCTCCTTGTGTAGACAGACTTAGAGAGGGGAGGGCCTGAAGTCCTTCACCTGCCTGTCCCTCCCACCCAGTCAGAGCCGTCCTCCGTGGTAATGCTCCCTCCCCCAGTCAGACCTCATGCCCTTTCCCCCTTCTGACCTGATGCCCCCTGGGCTCCCCTCTTCCGACTCGGGCCATCTCCCCACGAAAGCTCGCCAGGGGCAGGACCCTGTGCCTTGCACAGAGTCCCTGCACAAGCTGTCAGCTTCTCACACTTGCCGAATGTAATTAAGCTCTTGGGGGTGTTACAAGTGTCAGGTCACACTCCACCCCTCAGACATTTACTGAGAACTTTCTCTACCCTTTGTATTCAGATTTGGAGAAGATCTGGCCCATTCCCTCAAGGGACTTGTGGTCTGAGAGGGAAGTAAAGCACACACATAGTTATAATTAAGTAAGAAATTATAAATGCTATAAATTTAAAATGCAATTATAATTACATCATTTTAATTATTTAAATTAGAAATAATAAGAGTAAAGGGGTGCCAGGTACGCTGCTAAGCATTTTACCGGCACACTACATAACCTTTCCAATGGCCCCGTGAGGCTTTCTACTATTATCCTCATTTTACAAATAAACTGAAGCTTAGAGCATTTAAGTCACTCGTGGAGCTAATCCATGGAGAAGCCTTGACTCAAACCCAATGTGTCTACGTCGTTTTAGGAGGGGAAGGGGTCATTTCAGTTTGGGTTTAACTAAGCTAGGTGCATGTTTTTGGTAACTTTGAAACCACCACCCTCCGACGTTGGCAGAGGGAAGCTGGACAGCCAGGGAAGGAGAAGACAGCAGCCAGAAGAAATATTCACTGCAGTCCCAACTACTCAGACCCAACGTCGCACCCAGGGATTGAGACCCTGAGTTGCGAGGTGTCAGCTCAGAACAAAGAAGGCTGCTGGGAGCGCGTGGTCCCTGCATTTCCTGCACTGAGGCTGCTGGGCTGGGCTTTGTGTGGCCAGAGAAGGAGGCGGGGGAAACGGATGAGAAATCAGAGATCTGCCACAGAGTTGGAGATGAGCTACGGGAAATGTTTTTGTCTAAAAATATGCCACTTCTGAAAGGAAAACAGTCATTAGAGGGTGTGAGAAGCCCCCGTGGTGAGGAAAGCAAAACAGTTAGACTCACTGGGAGGCCAATGGAACAACAGAGAAGCCCATTACCCACCCACTTCCTGTGCGACTAGCGAGACTTTAGGAGGATGAAAGGCAAGCAGACAAAATGACAACCCACAGACAGAACACCAGGGGACAGCAGCCAAGAGGTAGGAGGAGAAGAAACTGTTCCAGTTAATATTTTTCTCCCATTGCAGCTCATTCAGCTGTAGATTTCGCTAAAATTTCCTGTGTACTTACTATATGCCAGGCACAGTGAGGGGCTTTGCAAAAGTCATCTCCTGCAATCCTTTAAACATGGAGAAAGTGGCCTGTAAGTCTTAGAGGTGAGGTGACCCGTCCAAAGTCACAGAGCTAGTAAGGGACAAAGGCGGGACTCCATCCTAGGTTCCCTAACCCTGAATCTTTTGCCCATTCCAATGTACCAAGTTGCTTTCGATAAGATCAAGTGTCCTGACCATCCCACCTATCCAAACTATGCAGGGCCAGTCACTCCCATTCTCCTGGTGGACGACAGCAGTTGTATGTTCTTTATTTTGTGTTGAAGCACATTTTTTTTCAATTACAATTGACATTCAATATTATTTTGTATTAGTTTCAGGTGTGCAACTTAGTGGTCAGACAATCCTGTACTTTACAAAGTGGTCCCCCCCATGTTTCGAGTACCCACGTGGCACCACCCGGTTGCTACAGTGTTATTGACTATATCCCCTGTGCTGTCCTTACATCCCCACGGATATTTTGTAACAACCAATCTGTACTTCTCAATCCCCTCATCTTTTTCACCCAGTCTCCTAACCACCCTCCCCTCGGGCAACCACCCTTCTAACCTCTGTATCCATGAGTATGTTTCTGTTTCATTTGTTCATTTACTTTGCTCTTTAGATTCCACGTGTAAGTGGAATCCTGTGATTCCATCTTTTTTATTAATGCCTCGTTGTCAGGTAAAACAGGTTGTGGCGACCCCAGAGCCACCTTCTCACCCAGGAACGGTGTATTCTTGGAGTGGGAAGGCAACATCTAAGCCCTCCGATCCAAAGTCCTTCTACATCGGCCATGAAGCGCCTGTCCTTCCTCTGCTGAAAGTTCCAGGCGTTGGGGCAGGGGAGATGGGACCTTGGGTGAAGGGGCATCTTGACTGTTAGAGCAATAAGGAGAGCTTCACCTGTGTTTCTCATTCCGCCCGCCTCTGCCCTTAGCGTGGATACTGTGTCGCCATTTCGTAGGAGAGAAAGCAAAGTCTCCCGCATATGAGCCCAGATCTAGCTCCTTTGACTGTCATTCACGTGTCAGAGTCTGGCCTTCGGGAACACAAGACACAAGCCCCCTCCATGAAGATGTGAAGGGCCACCGTGAGGGTGATAGCTTTCTTGGTCCCTCTGGGTCCCCTCCACCAACAATAAACACCCTCAGGTCCCTCCATTCTCCTCTAAGCACACCGTTCTCATCCCTTCATGGACACAAAGTTGGTCCCACACCAGGACAGCCAGAGCTGGCCAGTGAGGCGCCTGGCCACCCCCACAACTGTGAGGGAACAGCTTCCATGGACTCAGAGCCTCAGCCCAGTGGCCAAAGCAGAGGGGTGCCCATCCCCATCTGCTGACCTGCCCTTGCTGAGCAAACTAAGGATTTCTCAAAGGCCACCCCCATCGGCTCATTCTCAGCCTTTCCCTTCTTAGACCTTCCCTGAGTCAGAGCACTGGAAGTCACCGTGGGTTTCTCTCTCTCTCCCGCCCACCACATCGGCCAGTCACTAAGTCCAATGGACCCTCGCTCTACGTGTCTCTCACCACCCCTCACCCCTACACCCCCATGACTGCTATCCTCTTCACGCCCTTACCACCTCTCCCTTGCATTCCCGCTCCAGGCCTTCAGCTGATCACCCTCCCCCTGCCGTCCTTCGCCCCGCAATCCTAGTGATCTTCCAAAGGGACCAGTTTAACTTCCGTCAAGAGTTCCTCATGGAGCTTCAGAGAAAACGCAACTTAGCCTGGCTACCAAGGCCTCCCACCTTCTGCCCCTGCTGCTTGCTGACCATCTCCAGTGACCTGCCGCTTCCTGAATATGCCCTCCTTCCCCTCCTCTGCCCACCAAACTCCTATCCTTCCTTCAAGACCCCACTCAAGTGCCTTCTCCCTCTCACATCTTTCCTGGCCTTCCTGCTTTCTAGACAGAGGTAATTGTCCCCCTCTTACTCCCACGGCCACACCTCACACTCACTCCACTGAAGCACTCCTGAAACTACATTGTAACCACAGGTTCACACATCTGTCTCCACCAGTAAACGACTGAACTGTGAGGAGGCGGCTTCTGTGCCGGGCCTTGGGCAATGAATGGATCTGCACCAAAGGGAGACGTGGAATGTCCACATGAGCTAAGTCCTGGCATTTGGCCCCCAGGGAAGCAGCAGCCCAGGACAAAGCCCAGGCCTGGGTGGGTTTAACTGTACAAGACATTATTTAACAATAGGCACCACTCTGAGCACTTTCCATGTTCCAGGAACTATATGAAGCTGTTCACTGCATTATGTCATTTGAAAGGACTGAGTGAGTTAATCTATATGAAGTGATTAGCACAGTGCCTGACACAGGGTAAGCATGGAACAAATGTTAGCAATAAAAGTGACAGATCACTTAGGGGGCACTTCTTATGCCAGGCAGCGTGCCAAGACCATTCCAGGCATTGTCTCGCTTCTCACAACAAACCTGGGAAGAGAGTATACTTATTTGTCCCCACTTTACAAGTAAAGGCATTGAGTCTCAGCTGAGCTAAGTGATTGGCCCAGAAGTAACGGCCTTGGGTTTCCAGCCCAGATCATCTGCTCTGGCATCCAGGTTCTCCAAGCCTCCAGTACAGCAGAGAGCCAGCCGGTCCCCAGAGCTCACTGGGGAAGAAAGCAAACCAGGCTCCTCCAGGACAGAGCCTAATGAGATACCCAGGAGAAACACGAGGCACTGGGAGGCTTCCTTTCCTGTCCCATTTAGTTAAATATCACATTTTACCTACCATCCTCCACAGGACACAATTCATAGGAAGTGATGTCGACAAGTTCCTCTTGATTTCTTCTGTGAGCCAAGTAACGATGCCTTCCCGGGCCGGCATCCTAATGTAAATTGGCGTCAGTCTCCTCCTTCACACAGCTTGGTAAACCGAGATCCAAACAGTTATAGCGGTCACAAGAGCTAGGACACAGGGTCAGTCAGTCCCTCAGCTGGCCTGGGTCTCATTCTTTCAGCTCCATATCAAATGACAGTGGCACGGCGCCCTTGGTGCTGTGCAGTCCCAGTTCTGCCGGGCGCTAGCTCTGCGACGTCCTGGACGAGCCATTTAGCCTCTCTGAGCCTCAGTGTTTTCACCATGGAACAAGGCTGAGAGGTTCCTCCTCACAGGGCTGTGGTCAGACTCAAACGGGTGACGTGTACGCCCACATCTGGGGATCCGTGAAACGTTCTTCAACTGCTGTCCGTTAGCAGTTGGCTCAGACGAAGTTCATTTGTCCTTGAACTCTGCAGCCTTTCCATTTCTGTTGAACTGCACTATGCCCAAGGTCCTTTCTGCACCCCAGCAACAATTGGGCTCATCCTAACTCAATCTGCTCCAATCAAGGGCAGGGTTGTCTCAGAACAATCGGTCCTACGCCCCGGCGGCACCATGCCGGGTTCCCAGTCAGGTCGTGTTTGCCAAGCGCCAAGGGGGAGCCTCACCCCCACGCCCAGGCTCCTTCGCGTTTTCCTTTCAAGGATATTTTCCCTTCAATTGTAGTCCACGGGTGTTGGATGATGAAGCCAGCAGGTTGTCTATAGAGTTTCTTCCAGGGAGAAAAGGGCTCAGCCATCTCTTAACTTCTTTTTTGAAAAAATCCACCTGGATTTTCTCTGCCAAGATATGTCTTTGGGTGGGGTAAGGTGCTTCTGAGTCTCCATGAGCCTCATCATCACTGAATAAAGAAGTGAAAGAAGGAAGCAGGGGCGAGAGAACCGCATAGTTCATCCACAGTGGGCCGGGCTCCTGGGACCGAACTAGATAGGGCTTGCAAACATTTTATGGGCCAAAGAGCTTTTGGAATCTAATAACTTGGGGGGAAGTATTCGCTATGTCATCTTAAGGGGCACAAAATTCCACTCAAAGGAAAATTAAAGGACTGAAATATCACTACTAATGCATCCCCTTTAAGCCTATAGAAGACATGTGTCCACTCATCCTGGCTGTCCCTGTTGGAAACTCCCACAGAGCTTTAAAAGTGGCTGATATGAACGTTAGAAAAAGCCTGGGTTTTCTACTAGCTTTAATTTAGGGAATTTATTGCCTGGCCATGTAGTGATCGAATTTTTTTTTAATGAGAAAATACTTGATCTCCAGGGGATCCAGGCTTCCTGCAATGGATTTTCACCGTGTCACTTCCCCTTGACCTGTGAGGACTGGCCCGATTCTTCAAGACAATTTGAACCACAGGACAGTCTGCAGGGATCCACATGTCCCTCCATCCACCTGCCTTTCCAGTTTTGTCTCACCTCCCGTCACTTCAATCAGAGGGACATGCACCCTGTACCCACCCTATTCCTTCCTACTCACGTTCAAGCTTTCAGCCTATGCCCCCGAAGGTCCTCCCCCTCCCAACAGCCCAGTGTACCCAGGCCTGGCCCACCCTAAAGCCATCTCTGATAACTCCCACTACCACCCGCTCGGACTCCAGGCCAGAAGTGATAACTGAACTCCAAGAAGAAACAATAATGATAATTATTATTATTAAAGCTTGATTTTCTTGAGCTGAGTGCCAGGCACTTTACAACCTCTCACTCATTTATTGCTCTAAGAACCCCTTCATGTAGGTGTAAGTGCGGTTTATCCCCATCTCCCAGGGGAGAAAACTAGGACTTCGGGAGGTTATGCAAGTTGTCCAAGTTCACGTACCGTGGTTTTTGGACTATAAGACACACTTCTCCCCCCCCCAAATTTGGGAGGAAAATGGGGGTATGTCTTATAGTCTGAATGTAGCTGAATTATGGTCTGAATGTTATTTATGTTATTAAATATTTTACCACACTTTTTGCCTCAAAAATTTTTTTCATATTTTCCTCCTCTAAAATCTAGGTGCATCTTATGGTCCGAAAAATATGGTAGTTGCTAAGAGTAGGAGTGAGGAGCGGAACTCAGGATCTAAGTCCATGGCCTGTTGCCTCTCCCAAGGACATTGCTTTCACGCATGGACCACTTCCCACCCTGCACTAGAATTACTGTGGGCTTGTTTTGTAATCTTCTCTGGATCATAATTCAGTGGGCAAAGACCATGTACAATTCTTCATACTCCCAAAGACACTGAGCTCTCAGGTACAAATGAATGAATAAATAAATGAGAAAACATACATCAGATTAGAGAGTTAAGGCAGCTTTTATAAACATTAAAAAGATGTCATGTCTACAATCATTAAGCACTAACCATGTGGCCCATCTTCTCATGGGCTCTGGCCCCAGAGTCGAAGCAAAGGTCCATTGGACTCTCGGATGTTCCACTGATTCCTCCTTTCCAACCTTTAAGACCCAGTTGTCTTTTGAGAACTGATTTTCAGTCTCCTGGCAGCTTCTCTCCTCATTATTGCTTGGCAAACAATGTGATTTATGCATGAGACACACACATTAAGATGCAATGTACTTATTCCAACTGTCATAACTACTAAATTGAATTGAATGGCAATCCACTGATAGTTCAACCTCTGCAGAAAAAAGAAATCAGCCCCCCAAATAATCAAGTCAACAGTACTTTAGAGCCATTACTGGAAACAACTGTACAAACAGCAGGAAAGGTGAAGTCATGACTGTCGTTTATTAACATACGGAGTGTTGCCGTTCAGCACCAACACAAAGGCCTCTGAAATGTGAAGCTAATTTTTCCAAACAGAATTTTTAATAAATACCTTCGATTGTCCCTTTGTCTCTATCCTTCACTAAAGATAGGCAATTAGCTGCATTTGCAATACTACAAGCAAATGAAATTGGGTCTCTGCCCAGCCCGCCTACGAAGGACTTCTACAGCAATAAAAATAATCAATTGAATTCTTCATTTTCTGCTGGGTCCATGTGATTTCCTTAATAAAGTCAATGCAGATTGTAATTTGCAGGAAAAAATAAATACCAATTGCATGAGGCATGAAATTTCAGACCACAGAAATGTCATCTTTTTTTACAGAATTTTGTTACAAGGGTATGTGGCTTGCACAACTGCAATAGGCCTCAGGTCTGGTGCCCAATTGTTCTTTCCCAGAATGACCTATATTTTGTCTCCCAAATGTGTTTTCTGTGTTTCTCCTTTTGTACCTTTGCTCTTCAGCAGTTAGCAAGGGAAAGCAGCACAGATAGGATCAGAAGACCAATGTTAAATTCCCAGCTTGGCCATTCACTGGCTGAATGACCTTGGGCAAGTCATTTAACCTCTGTGGGCCTCCATTTGTTTAAAGTGCCTAGAATCTAAGTTCCAAGGCTCCTAGGACAGTGCCTGCCCATAGTAGGAATGCAGCACATGTTGCTTAACCAAATGAATGAATGAATGTCTCGCACAGTACCTGGCATGTGGTCAGCACAAATTGTCGCTTAAAAACTAAGAATCTATCCCCCTTCCTCATCACCCACCTTCTTCCTCTTGGCCCAGCAAAATCTTACCCATTCCTAGCATCAAGTTCTGCCTCCTTTAAAAAGTCTTCCCAAGACCTCACCAGCTAAAAGTGATCTGCCTTCCGCAATAACAACTCCTTTGTTGTCCATGGCCTCAGTTAGAACCCGAGCTCGTGATCTTGTACTATTGCTTCTCATCTCACAAGGGGTTTCTTAGCTTCCCACAAGCTTTTTGGGCACAGGTCCAGAGTCTTTGATTCCTGAGATTCCTATACCTCCTGGGAAAGTACATGGCACACCATGAATGCTCCATAAATATCCGCAGATTGACGGATGTGGAGAAAGCCGAGGCCCCGTGCAGAGGGAGAAGTGCCCACAGAGTTCCTACCCCTGCCCTGGAGAGGCCACAGCGCCAACCCTTACAGCTCTCAGCTGATCACACTCTGTCCCCAAAGACTTCTCTTCCATGGCATGTTTGCTCCACTTTGCAAAAACCTTCCCATTTGTGAGGAAACTTGGGGTGAAAGGGAGACAGCATGGCACTATCTCTCAAATTTTAAACTCTACATACATTTTTTAACAATTAATGACACAGCAATATCCTTTGAGCCAACAATTGCACTTCTAAATATTTATCTTACAGATTGAACTGCGCGTGTATGGAAAGACATATTAAGAATATTCATTGTTGGGTTATCTATAGTAGCAAAGACTCAAAATAATTTAAATGTCTAGTAACAGGGAACTGGATAAAAAATCATGGGATGCCCACATAGAAGAACACTACACAGCCTTAAAAATGAGTGGTAGATCTGTATGTACTGATGTGGAATATTCTTCAAGATATATTAAGTGAAAAATCAAGATGCCACTCATGTGACTGGCCTAATCTAACTTGCGTCAAAAGAGGACATGGGCATGTATGTGCTTGTATGTTCAGGAAGTGTCTCTGGGACAGTAGCCATGGCCGACAGTGGAGGAGGGGACAGGATGGCCTGGGGTCGGAAGCAGGGGGAGACTTATCCCTGAGTTTTGTATTCCCATTTGTATAGACAAAATGTTTTAGCAAGTACATGCGTTATCTTTCTCTTCTTTTCCTTTTTTGAATTTTATTTATTCTTAACAAGGTAATGCAGTCACACGTACATGCTTATAAAAGATACAAAATGGTACGGTAAAAAGTGTCCCTCCCAGAGCAGCCCCCAGCCTCCTGATGTCTGCCACCGAGGCAACGAACAGGAGTTCTTTCTTCTGTCCCCTGTTAGAAAGTCTTTGCACTGCAGGTATGCTCTTTAAACGTAACCATTATAAAGTGAACTGGGGAAACGCTTCTGCCAACCTCACCTCACCTCTCCAGCCAGTGGTCTGCCCCACTCTTCCTGACACAGTCAAGTCAGCCTCTGGACAGGCTTGTCTGCTTGTGCGGAGTCGTGGGAAGAACTTCCTCAGGCTTTAGAGTCAGGCAGACCTGAGTCTTCAGTCAGTCACCTGCCCTCCCTGGGCCTCACCGTGTAATGTATAAAATGGGCAAGTGACACCCACCTCTTAGGCGGTCAGGGTAAGAAACGGTTCATGAAAAGCAGAGGGGCACTTAGCAGGTGCGTGGAGCAACTGTGGCGCCAGAGCTCTGGGCCCCCTTCCCCCCCTGCCTGGGCCCATTCATACTGAGCAGGGCTCCTGCAGGCAGCAGGAGACCACAAGCCTCCAGGACGTCCCCCCCAACCCCCTGACAAGTACGTCATGTGTTTCTGAGGCAACATTCTGTGGTAAACATCCATAGCGAATGGAAAACTTGGTGGTGAGTGTTATGCTGATGGTCAATAACCAGTCCTCCCCCCCTGGTTTGGGGGATTTTGAAAGGGTTCAGGATTAAAAATCAGGAAATCTCTCTGTGAGACCTGACCCTACCACTACCTGGGCCTCCTTAAGTGATTCCCTTCTCATTGGAGTCTTGCACAGTTTGGGTGGGTGATTTCTCAGACCCTGGCCAGCCTTATAATCTCATGTCAGAAACTCATCTTAGGGAAGCCCTTCGCTCCATGGGATGGTCGCTGGGTGGGTCTCTAGGAGGCGAGTGTGATTTCCAACCCAAACTATGGTCACCTGACTTACACAATGACGTGGGTATAGAACAA
Source organism: Micronycteris hirsuta (assembly GCA_004026765.1). NCBI lineage: Eukaryota > Metazoa > Chordata > Mammalia > Chiroptera > Phyllostomidae > Micronycteris > Micronycteris hirsuta. The sequence continues at coordinate 41,030 of PVJI01003258.1, forward strand.
GCATCTACTAAATGCTGCAAAGCTAACCAACTGCATCCTTCAAAAAGGGAGCAAATACTTTAAATTTAATTCATTTTATCATTACTGAAATGAACTGCAAATCTAGAGGTTCAGCTATAACACTACCTCCAGGTCACTAAAGATTAAGAAGTGATCACTGGTAACAAGTTTGGTAGAACACCAAGTGGTAGCTGGGGAGAGCAGCCTACGATTCCTTCCAACTCCGGGGGACCTGATCGGATATGTGACAAGTAAGCAGTGGCACACTAGCACCGCAGTTTAGAGAGACTCCTATGGCCCTGAAGATGAAAGAGAATTTTGTACCTGGCAGAGGTCTCCCCGAAACACCACACACACACACACACACACACACACACACACCCTCCCCCACCACTAGAGTGTGGGTAGGGTTGGAGGGGGCCCTGTTGTACCTTCCTGTGTTCCTCTCACCACCATATCACCATTCAGCATTCATACTCCACTCCCCCAAATAAACCACAGGTATAAAGCAGAAAGATGGCTTGCCACCTATTTTTAAAGTAAATTTGGGGACTGAAAGAGCACAGCTAGCTGTCTCCGAGAATACCACGCTCATTGAATAAAAACATCTCTTAGCAAGTTGTCCTAAATCAATTTTTTTTAAATGAGTCCTCTTTTTTTTCCTACATAGTATTGATAATTTAATAGCTCTTCAAAAATTGCTATAAAAGCAAGAGAACTGAGTATTTTCTAATTTATTCTCTGGGAGATTTATCTGTTAATCAATTATCTTAATTCCCTCCATACTTAAAGAGGGCATTTTTAAGTGGCATTCCCAGCCACTCCAGATCACTCCTTGAGTGTTTGTATCTGTTTTAAAATTTATATCCCCCATGGCTTTCTTCCTGGGGACAGAACTGTTTGAGAAAATGTCTATGGAAATTTTGGGTGAAGCTACAGCGGTGCCGTGTCTAGCCGAGAGGGCAGGCCACTGAAGCCCCAGAGGATCAGCCGTCTGACCCTGCCGTCCGCTGCCATTCTAGCAGCACGAGCAGTCAGCGTGCGGGCCTGGCCTAGGATCTGGCTCTGTCCTTGGCATTTCAACTCTTCTTCATCTGACGTTATTTCTTCCCACTCTTGCGTGCTGATAATTCACTGGGCACCTTTGTGGGCACCAACATACAGAGAGATACCTAAGTCATATCCTTGCCCTCAAAAGGAATTTACGATCCAGGGGAAGAGGAGACAAGCACACCTGACAAAATGCAACCTAATAGATGCTATTCCTAAGATGTGAGCAAAATGCTCAGGGACGATTCATTTTATTTAGGTAACAAATGCTTATGTACCACTTACTGTGGGCCAAGCATGGTGCTAGTAGGGGCTTAAGCCTCATAACTCACTGAAATGGATGCTATTATTATCCCTTTGTACTGATGGGGAAACTGGAGGCACAGGGTGGGTAAGTAACTTGCCCAAGGTCACACAGTGAGTAAGAGTCACTGTCAGAATGCCGAACCCAGGCACTCTGGCTCCTGAGCTCATGTTTCTACCTCTCAAAACACCTTCTCCCCCTCATTCAGAGATACTTGAATATAATCAGCTGCAAATGGGGTACACTGAGACTTCTACAGAACACAGTAAGGAAGTGACATTTCCCCTAAAACCTGACTGATGGACAGGAGCTAACTGGGCTAACAGGGAGGAAGTGGGTTTCAAGTCAAGGTTCCCGGCAGGCAAGCAGTGAGGTGTGCTCTGGGGACTGATTAGCACACAAAGTACACACACCAGGGAACCCCTCAGTCCCAGCAAACTGAAACAGCTGTACCCAGCCTAGGGAGATGTGGAAAGGATGCTCCGGGTGAGACTGACCTAAAGACTAGGACTTGTCCAAGCATGTAAAAAGGAGAGAGAGGAGGAGCTGGGCAGAGGGATGGAGGTCATCTCCTTTATTCCAGTTTTATCCACTCCCACTCCCGTCCAAGGGATTATGCACTCTCTTCTGGCTGCTGCCTCCCCATGGGTCTCCTGGCTTCTATTCTCGTCCTCCCTCCAGTCCATTCTTCACACCAGCAGCCAGAGTCATCATTGGATGACGCAAAGTTGATGCTGTCATTTCTCCTACCCACACACTTTGGTAGATCCTTATTATTTCTGGAGAACCAGCCACAGGACAACTCTTTGCCTATAGAAAGCGTACTGAATGATATGGTCTCTGCCCACTTTTCATCCACTCCATGAGCTTCTGCCATGGTGGCTTTGGTTGCTGAATCAGGCAGGTCTGTGTAAAGCAGGACTCCTTAGACACTTGGATTGCCTCGACTTACTACAAGCCCAGCAAATGTCCAAACTGCCTTGTACTCACTCATTGGTTCTCTCCTCCATCCTCTCCATAAAGTAGACGAGACTCCTCAAGATAAGGTCTTGTGCCTTGCGCACCCCCACGCCCTCGATAACTGGGATTGTGTGCGTCGGTACCGCGGGAGGAAGGTATGATATGAGCGCAGGCTCGCAGTGAGCGTGGTAGAGGATGGCTCCTACCACCCAGCAGTCAAGAAGCAAAATTTGTTGCCCGAGGAAGATGGAACCCAGGTCCACAGAAGCCAAAGAACTGGTTTTGCTTTTTGTTTGTTTTGTTTCATTTGTCAGCTGGAAGCCTGGGGTATATTTGGTGAAACCCCTTCCTAGATGCATTTAACTTGAAAGAATTCAACTGTAGGTGCTTGGAAACCGAACCCCCAGTGAGCAACACAAGAGAGGGAACTAACAATAGGTAGTAAAGCTGGGGATGGTTTCACTCGCCAGGCGCCTGGTGAGTCCACAGTGGGGGTGAAGTGGGAGGTGGACGCCCTTTCCTGCCACCTCCCTCGTCCTGGGAGTATCTTGCTGCTCTGGGTGTGACGCCAACGTACAGAGACACATGTTACACAGCCTGGCCCCTGAACTTGAGGAAGCACCTTCATCCGATTGTCAGCTGGGGAAAGTCCGATGAACCCCATACTTTATGAGTGATGAAGAGATTTTCAAGGGTGTTCCAATTGCACGCTTTCATTTAAGTGCCAGCGGTTAAGTGACCTTAAGTCTATAAATGACTTAACCTGCAGAACTTCGATTTCCCTCTTGTGTAAATGGGGCTGAGGGTAATAATAGCTGCACCTCAGCTGCTTGCTGTGAGGATAAAAGGAAAAGAATGCGTGCACAACACTTTGCAGAGTGCCTGGGACGTACAGGAAGTGCTCGATAAGCAGTAGCTATTGCTTTCGGGTAATAGTATTGCTTTTATTTGGCACTTAAACTTTTAAAAGTGAAAAAAAAAAAATACTGTAGAGTTAACCTGGGCATTCCACCATGTTCCTGAAGCAAAAGACAGCCCCTTAATAAATACCTTCCAGGTGATTTGTCATTTAAAACTGACTGCATTTTCATTTCTCAGTTATCGGTCCTATTTTTTTCTACCTGATAGTTCTTGATCCAGAACAGTGTGGCCCAAACTGGCTAATTATAGCATTTCCACGGCAATCGGGGTCATTCACAGGAGCTGGGACTGAAATCCACACGTGATTAGCGTACTTAACAGGATTTTCTTCCCCCCACTACTCCCCCAGTGCCTCTAACACATTAAGTTGATCACAACAGTTATTTTTAGGAAATTCAGCTGAGATATTTGTGGGGTTTGGGGTACTCTTGTGTCTGCCATGATGCATCATGAAATCCTGTTTCCAGGAATATTGTGTGAGGGGTGGCAGGGAGGCTGGGAGATTAGGAAGGCCAGGCTCTGCCCCCCAGGTATCCCTGTGGCCTGGGGAAGGCTGTTCTGAAACTCTGGTCCTCAGTTTCCTCATCGGTGCACTAAGGAAGTTAGACTACTTGATCCCTGAGGCTCCTTCTAACTCAGGAATTGGATGGTTCTCAGAGACCAATATCCACAGTTGGATTGGCCACTGAATTACATGTAGCCACCCCATGCCTCAGTTTCCTTATCTCTGTCATGCATCCAACAGCTATTTATCAAATCCTGATTAGGTGCCGGGTACTGTGCTAGGTGTTTGGAACAGTGCCTTTCATATCTGTCCCATCTCAGCAACCTGTAAAGATATCTCATTTTGGGTTAGGATCCTTGGAAGGAAAATGTTCCAAGTTCCATTGCCTTCTGGTCTCTTCCTGGAATCTTCAGGGGCTACCTCTCTGACCTGTTCCAACCTCTGAAATATGTCAAGGTGAAGCCCAGAATTAGGGCCTTCAGCACAAAGGGACCAGGTCTTGGAAGAGGGAGAAGTTCCAGGACTAAAGAAATCATGAGCCCTGACAGGTAGCTCAGTTGGTTGGAGCATCGTTCCATACACCAAAAGGTTGTGGGTCCAATCCTCAGTCTAAATTGCAGGTTCAATCCCCAGTCAGGACGTGTATGGGTTGGGGGTGGGGCACCCAATCAGTGTTTCTCACATCAATGTCTCTCTCATGCTCTCTCTCTCTTTCTCTCTCAAATCAATAAACATATCCTCAGATAAGGATTTAAGAAAAAGAAAGAAAGAAATCCTGGGATTTTTTATTTTTTATTTATTTTTTATTTATTTTTGTCTTTCACTATCCAGTGAGTACAGATGAGCAAGCCTCTTCCCCTTAATAATTCCTTTTGACAATACCTGGAGACCCCCTCTGTGAGGGCCATACCTGGTATCTTCTGTCAACCAAGAGATGAATTCCCCAATTAAATCTTACTAGGGGAGGAAAACAGAATTTAGGAATCCTAGTTCGACCACTAGAGAAAGGACCTTAACCGTGACTTCTGGTCTTTTGTAAAATGCATGTGGCCCTGATGGCTGCTTGATAAAGCTGAGTGTACATTTGAAAGCACACTGTAAACTGTAAAAACAATAACTGTGGTCGCCCTTGGCCTTCTTCTACTTTGTGACAGTACAGATATGACCCTACCAATAAGTTGAAGGAATGGTCATCTCCAGACAATTTGAAGGGCACCAGAAAGTGTCACCTGCCCCAAAATATCTTCCCTGTGTCCTGAAATTCAGCTGTCTGTGATTCATTCAAGCACCCTATTCAATAGCTTTGCCAGCTCTGACCTACCTGCTTATTTTATGAACAAAAATTATATTCATTGGGACCTTGCCATTTGTAATACTTCCTTTTTTACCCCAAACCAATATACAAGATGGGGATTATGACCCATACATTTCTTAAATGGGAAAGTGAGCTTTGGAGAGGTTAGGAAATAGGTGAATGGCCCCCTGAGTGATGGGGTCAGGACCTCCCGTGGGTGGGTTTGGGAAGGTGGCAGGCCAGGGTAGCACACAGGACAGCTGCCAGGGGAGCGAGGCCTGCGGGAGCTGTGCACTAGCCCCAGGCAAGCTCAGCCCACTGGGCTAGCCCAGTGCCCCCAAATGCCCGGGTCACCTCCACGAAGACAACTGGAGTTTCTGCCAGGAAAGAAAGAAAGAATGTTGATGCTGTTTATTTTCTGAAACAGCATATTGCCTCCGGCTAATCTGAAAATATTGTTTACAGGGCTCTCAAATGCCCCTTTGTAGCTGAGTGGGTGGATAGGCATCGTGACTATTTGGCACTGCCGCTCCTCCGAGAGCCGGCACCGCTCATTGGACAATCACTCTGTTGTCTTCTCACCTCTGGAGAAAATGCAAGATGCCCTTTTTCCGAATCTGGCCCATCATGCTAGCAACACTTGTATTTTTAGAAGCTGTTTTTCCCTAATAGTTTCACAACCTCTAATCTGCCACTCACGGATGAATATAAATTAAAACACAACAATGAACAAGGAAGAAATCTTTTCTGCCATCCTAATCTCCAACTCTCTGAACCCAGGGCCAGCAGTGGGTGGAGCCCCTGACTTGTCTGCAAAGCGACAGGGAGAGGAATGCAGCCAGGAGAAGCAGTACCTGGTCGCTTCCGGCTCTGATGAATGGCTGCCAACCAGTTATTAGGGAGGGGAAAGGCACTGGCAAAAACTTCAGGTCTCAGAGCGCCCGGAGCTTGGAAGTGTAGAGGATTATAATTACACCCAGGTGGAAGCCTGACCGCAGCTCACCTGCTAAGGAAAGAGTGATCCGGTGAAATAACTGGGAAGGAACAGAGTTCACAGGGGATTGCATTTCTAGGTTGCGGCCTTGAAGTCACTCTCAAATTTATCCCCTAAAATCTGAAGGTGAAGGAACAAAAGCGCCCTTTAAAACCAGTAATGGGAGCCCTGTTGGAAGGGAGGGCCGCCCAGGCCTTTGCCCCTGACATCATGGCCACAAGAGGACAGACATCCTGTCTGCACAGCCCAAGAGAGCCCCAAAGCTGGAAGCTTAGCAGCTGGAATTTCGAGAGATGACAGTGCCCTTCCTCCAAACACAAGGGAGGAACAATAGTGGCTTAGTGCAGCATGGCACTGCCATGCGTGGTTGGAGCATGGCAGATCGAGCCAGACGGCCACAGGTTCTAATCCTGACTCTACCTCCTACTGGCTGTGTCATCTTGGGCAAGTGGCTCAACTTCTCTGAGCCTGTTTCCTGGCCTATCAAGTGGAAGTAATTATACTGCTGTCTTGGCTGTGAAGTTTAAGAGACAAAATTAATGTGAAGTGCCTGGCAGACTACCCGGAACATAAGAGACACCGGGGTTAGTTTAGTCTATTCTTCTCTACCTCCCCCCACCCACCAGGTACCAGTGAGCAAATTCCCGATGGTTCCTAAGTGATATCTCTGCTAAACACTGGTTATGGCTCTATAACCAGGCATTTGGCGGTAACAGCTCCACAGCCATGCCCCCTTTGCCCCATCATTCACTGTGTGTCAACTTCCGGGTCAAGAAATGGAGATCCAAGCTTTAGTGGGAGCCTGCCATTGCCTGACCAGGGACACATAGTGCTGTCCTTTCCCCTCATCCTCCTCGTCCTGGGACTGAGCACAGGCTGTCATCACAGAAGGCTGGGCCAGTGCAGGACTGTATCCAAGTGCAGCTCAGTAGGCCAGAAATGCTGCCTGCCACGTGATTCCAGGGTGGCCCTCGGTGTTGCCAACAGATCTGAGCCTGGGCGGCCTCTCTCCCCGCACTCCCGCACATGACCTGGAGCTGGGAGCCCGCTCTCCACTGCTGCATTTCTGACCGAGTTGGATACCTTGACATGGTCCCAGCAAGTAACAGAGTGCCCATTGTTCAGCCTTCCCAGCGCCAGGGAGGGACTGTGCCTGCCAAGTTCAGAGGCACCACCCAGATTCTGGCAGCAGAGAGAGGCTCCCCAGTCCTTCCTCCCAGGAGGACAGCCACCCTCACCCACATGGCCAGGGGCCCACTTTGCTCTCAGTTCTTGCAAGACCCTCCAGTCTGTCTGCTCTGCTGTTTGTGAAAGGCAGGGGCAGGGGGAGGGGAGAGGTCAGGCATGTGGACAAAACCTAAACTATGCTCTCTGCTCATGACCAGAGAGACTTTCTACACATTATCATTACATAGCTATAATATACTAATATTACTACAATTGCTACGCTACTGGAGTTAATGCTACTATTACATATCCATAATAAAACATATAATTAACTGTCGTAGCTAACCTTTATACCTACTATACAGCAAGTCTGTGCTAAGCACTATCTCGCTCTAAACAGCCCACAAACAAGCGAGATAGGAACCTCCATTCCATCCCATTTTAGAGATGAGGACAACCCAGAGAGGCTAAATTACTTGCCCAAGACCGCACACAGTCCGTAAGAGCCCAAAATCTCACTCAGGTGCCTGGCCTCGATCCTGTGCCACTCAGCTCTGTCAGTGTAGACACCCAACCCGCAAGCTGGCTGTGCTGGGGCCAAGTTCTAACGACCAAGTCTCAGAGCCTCCGAAACTGGCCCTGCCCCACAAAGGTCGCTCGGCCCCACTGGGTGCCTGGAAGCCCTCTGTGTGTGCTCCTTTGTTGAATGTTTTCTAGCCTTCTTCAATGCAAACTCTCTTTGGATAGGATCAAAATCCACAGTCAGAGGCCTTGGCAGGACTCGACAAGGCCTTTTGCTCCAGACGGCTAGCTGAAGGCAGGAGAGAGGGGCCTTTAGCAATCTGCAATATCGCATCAGAGTTTCTTCCCCCCTAGGGTGCCTATCACTTCTCAAGCCTTTCCATTCTTCCAATGATTCAGAACTTTCATCCCATCATAGAAAAAAACAGATTCAATAAACTTATACTAAAGATTCTTTCCATCTTTCCTCCCCCTCCCACGATATCCCACATCCTCTTCAGACTCAAAGCATCCCCTAACCTGATAAGGGATTTTTTTGGAAAATAGACTCCACATGATGAGGAAACTCACATGAATGGCAAAGCAAGGAGGTCCAGCCTGCTGGCCACCTCCTCCCCTTATGCTCCCCCACAGCCTGCCTACTATCCGCTTGTTTGGATGAGCATCTGGGGTTGTGGGATCCAGTGGGTCACTTTGAGCTGCTCAACTCTAACTCTGCAAAAATTATGTCACAAAGCTGAAGCATTGTGGGAAACTAAGGAAAACAGACAAGCAATAAAGACTCCATATATCGGGCCCATATTTGAGTCTTGCCCAATATGCGCACATTAGGTGCTATGGTTCTCAGTTTTAAAAAATATATGGCCACATATAAAAATAAAAAAGATGCTCTTTAAGTCGTGACTTCATCCCCCAGGGCATCTTTCCAATAACAGGCCTGAGAAGACGGTCGCTGTTAACCCAGTGAAATTTTGTTTCCTGGAAAAACACCAGGTAAAACAGGTTTTGAGAGACAGGGAGGGGCTCTGGAGGAGGTCCTCTAACTCCGCAGTACAGAGGGTGTATAGGCAATCTCTTGCTGTGGAACAAATTCCCTCCAAATCTAGCATCTTGAAAGAACAAACATTTACCGTCTCCAGTTAATTAGGGTCAGACACTTGGTAGCCATTTAGATGGGTGGTTCCAACTCAGGGTCTTTTATAAGGTTGCAAGTCAGCAGGGGCTGCCGTCACCTCAAGACTCAAGTGGGACTCGAGGGTCACTTGCAGGGCGCATTGGCAGGCTTGGGTCCTTGCTGGCTGCTGGACAAAAGTTTCAGTTCCCTGCCATGGGGGCCTCTCCACGGACCTGCTCAAGACAGGCAGCTATCTCCCCCACAAGAGAGAGATCAGGGGAAGGGAGAGGGAGAATCCAAGACAGAAGACCCAGTCTTTTACAACCTAACCCTAGCTGTGACATCCCATCACTTCTGCATGTTATTGGTCACACGGACCAACCCTGGTACCATGTGGGAGGGAACCACATAGGGTGTGAATACTAGGAGATGGGGACCTTCGGTGTCTTCTCGGAGTCTGGCTACCCCGGGAGGGTGAGGAGCAGAATGAGGTCCACAAGTGGAGTTATCTAGATTATAACCACCTACACCTGGGCATGTCAGGCAACCTCACTCAGCCTCAGTTTTCACTTGTATAAAATGAGGGTAATAGAGTTTCCAGGGGTCAGCGATGTCCATGCAGCACAGTGAAGCGCTCTGCAAGGCAGCGTTATCTCGGCTGTTATTAGCAGTAGCTGTGGCACACGGCTCTGGGACTCCTGCTCTGTTGAGCGTTCAGGCCCGACCCACATGTATAAATCAGTGCCAGCGTGCATCTCAGATTGCCAGTGCCTGAAGTCAGATAATGAAGTGCTGCAAAATCCAGCTTGGCAGGACCACTTTAATGATGTGTTAGAGCTGATTTATAATTAGCCTTTCACCTGAATGCAAACAGGGAGCCTGAAGTTCTTGCTGGTTGTTGCTTGGAAATGATCTATTCTACTTATTTAAATGTCCTCCTTCATCCAATTTACTTAGCAGCCCTAGTTTTCCTATTTAATAGACAATATGAAAGTAAGCATCCATCCAGCACTGTCTGAAATTTGTAGGACACAACCCAGCGCTGGCATCCTCAATCCCAACTGAGACCCATCCAACCCCCCCTCCCCTCCCCTGCCCTAAAGGCTCTCAATACAAGATCTGGTTTAACTCTGGACATTTAGGACACTGAGAACATTCTCACTAGGAAATGCTCCTTTCTAGAGCCCCCACAGTGCTGATCAGAAAACAACAGCACTGGACGGGAGTCAGGAAATGAGAGGGCTCATCCTGGCTCTGATCCTCATCTGTGGTGCGGCCCCGGGCAGGTCTACACTGCTTGGAGCAATTTAGGTCTGCTTATCAAAGGCTCAGTTATTCTTCCAGTTATTCACTGAGTGCTTCTGAGCCTTCTCCAAAGGCCCCTGTCCCTTTCCTCCCCACGCCAAAAGCAAAATACACGCGACCTTCTGAGATACCCCTCATAGTTCTGTTTTTCTCCCTGTGGGATTTCTCCTTCTGAACTCCCTGGTGGCAGGACTCACCTATGTGTGTCACACGCTGGGCATGGCACCAGCATGACTTTGTGCTGGTAATCCAGCCTCATCTTCACGACCACCATAGCTAACCTTTACTGAGCTCTCACTAGGCGCCAAGTGCTGTTCTACCTCATTGAACCTTCACAACAGCCCTTAGGTCCTGACTATCATCACACCCATTTTACAGATGAGGAAACTGACTCTCAGAGAAAGTAAGCAACCTATCAAAAGTCACCCAACCTGGGTGAGACAGAACCAGGGTGCAAACGAAGGCAGCCTAGGACCTGGGCAGCTCTCCTGAGACTTTTTCTCTACTGAGAATGTAAACTTCGATCACAGGCCCTACTTCTCTTACACACTCAGCATCTGCAAGTATTTGCTGACTACAGGTTTCTGTCCTAGGCACTTTAAGCATATAGTGAAGCATAAACTCTATCCCTACCTTTCCAGAGCACATGATCTAATGTGTTACAACAGACAAACCCAAATTTTCATAGACTCACAGGATTTAGAAGTTTTATCCCAGCTCTCATTTTGCAAATAAGAAAAGCCTGAGAGATTAAGTGAGTTGCTTCTGATCAGAGTTCCCTGCAGCAGAGCAAAGAAGGAGCTCCGCCCTGTCAGAAGTCCAGCCTGGGGCAGAGTTCTCAGTGGCCTGTACCTGGGGTGATTTTGCCCCTTCACCCTCAGGGATATCTGGCAATGTCTGGGGACATTTTTGGTTGTCACAACTGGGGAACTGAGTGGAGGCCAGGGAAGCTGCTCACACCCTGCAGTACACAAGACAGTCCCCCCGCCCACCACCCAGCAAAGAATTATCAGGTCCCAAATGTCAATAGTTCTGAGGCCGAGAAACCCTTGCTATGGGACTCGCCCATTCCTGATGAGGCTCTGGCTCCTATTTATTTACTTGTAGGCATCTACAGTTGGACACCCTGTCGTATTCATCCTTGGTTCCAGTGCCCACCAAAGTACTTGGCATGGAGTAAAAGCTCACTGAACGAGAGGGAGGAAGGAACGGGGGGTGGGAGGGGGGCGGCGGTTGGGCAGGCAGCAGGAAAGGGTGAGTACAACAGAAAAAGAAATCAGGCTTTCCTGGTGGACAAAGAAAGTCAAATGCTATAAATCAGGGCCACTGTTCATAAAACAGAAGACTATTGACTGTTTGAAATCAATTTTTGCATATCCTTCCTGAGAGATGAATAACCCTGAATACCTTCATTACGTTTCCGCATAAATTAAACCAATACTAGCCAAGTGCATTAAGGAGAGAACCCAGCCCTGCTGCAGAAATTTCCCCCTATTAAAGTAAGTCCTGATTGATGGATGTGATGGAGCTACTGAGGTACAAATGCACTGCCCTCTTTAAAAATAACTGCTTCCTTCAAGGCGTCCATTGGGAAAACTGCAGTCCTTACGGCTGCCACCAGGGAAGACATAATAGACAGCTCTCATTCCAAGGCAGCCGAGACGCAGAGGGCTGGCCAGTGGGCTGTGGTCCAAATTGGCCACCAACCAAATGACAAATGGCTCCCTTATCAGGCCTGGCAGGTGATGCTCCGCCACCACCCACCCCCCACCACCCTCAGCAGCAGGACAGTGCGTCAGCTGCCGCTAATGCTCAGGAACTGATGGGGACAGAGGCAGTCAGCCTGTGGCTCCTGGGCGAGGAGAAGGGGCCTCTGAGCCCAGAGACCTTCTTGGGACATGCAGCTCCTGCCCTTTGTGGCAAACAGGGCTCTGTGACCAGCCAGAGGAGAACAGCGTTTCTCTCACTCTCATTACGTAGGGTGAGCACCCAGAAAACACCTTGAAACCATCAGATGGAAATGTCCTCCCTCGTTCTTCCTTCCCTAGCTCTGTAAAGCTCCCCTGTGCCCAGTCCGAGGAGTCCTCCCTTCTTCTCCATAGGTGCGCCTTTTCCCAAACCCAAATAACACCTCCCACAGATGCTTTTCCCAGGCTCCTTGTCAGGGCAACACTCTCTCCACTGTGTGCCAACTGCGGAAGTGCCTCCATCGCAGGTGCTGGGCAGACCCCTCCCCTTCACGCCCCGGTGGGCGGCAGCTCAGCCCTGCCTGGCTGCCATCTGTTCTGCCACCACCTGCAGTGCCATCACCATGTCCTGGGTCCTCTGCTGTGCTGACTTGCCATGGAGCGAATGGAGCTTAGGTTTCAAGACCTTCCACCTGTACAAGCCCCTTCCAAAGCCGCCTACCTAATCGTGTGTTCATGAGTGTGTGTTCCTTTCCTTACAGAAGACCCCAAATTGTATCTATGATTCAAGCCCCACAGAACCTGGCTCTTCCTGCCTACAGTGATCTACCTCCCCAGAGCCCTGCACGCATATGCACAATAGGTGTTTAGTTAGGTCTGGAAGATCGACAAGAATGGATCCTGACTGTGATTACAATTAATGAGGAATCAGTGGGTAACAGGACAGGGAAGAGCTGTGTTTCCCTCAGCTGGGCTTTAATAATTCTTCCGTCATCCAACCAAAGAGAACCAATGGTGTCCTCTATCAGCTAGTCCAATGGTTCTCAAATTCCATCTCCTGTTACGCCACCATGCCCTTGTTTTATACACTGCATGCATGTCTGCTTTATAATAAAAACAGTAAGAATTTTTGTTCCCCCTCAAGAACCCGTTTTCCGCCCCTCGGGGGCAATGTTGCCCCTGTTGAGAATGCATGGATTCAAAGCGGTTCTCAAAGGATGATCCTCCAGCCAGGAGCAGCAGCACCTGGGAACTTGAGAGAAATGCAAATTTTCAGTCCTTCCTCAGACCTACTGAACCGGACACTCTGGGGTGGGCTCAGCGGCTGTTTTAATAAGCGCCCCCCCCCCGGAGATTCTGGTCTCTCCAGAAAGATTCCACTTCTCAATGAGGCCCGAGATCTGGCTGTCCAGCCCAGGAGCCACCCTGGCCCCAAAGCTATCTTCCTGTTGGACAGATACGACTGTCATAGCTGCACAGCCCTGGCCTGAGCAAGGATGCGTAACACGTGTTCCAGGTCAGTTATGTTCTCGGGTAAACAGGATGTGCCTGGCTGAGGTACTCTAGGCAGCAGCCCTTCTCAACTCAGGTGGATGTCATGGTCATGGATCAGGGAGGTCTGATTTGGCACCAGAGATGCAGAAGTAGGGGCCGGCTGGAGCAGGGAGAGGAGAGTATTGCTGAGACAAGGTGATTGGACCTCAGGGACAGGACAAGGGGCCAGCTGTAGATCCAACCAAAACTTGGGGATCCCTAGATGCCTTGACAGTCCCTCAGGCGGTGAAGAAGAGTGGATAGAGCATGGGTTTGGGGCATCAGTTCTCCCTCATGCAAATTGTGGCAAGTTTCCTCTGATGATGTCTGTGTCACTGACTGTGGCCGAGTGAGATGTAAGCACTAGGATCATGGGGTTGATGATGTTGGGAGGGGGACTATTTCTGGTCCCTTCTTCATCGTGCTTGCTCTCCTCTGAACTTGCTCTGGAGGCTCCAGGATGCCCCGTGGTCACTTCACCAGCACAGAATTGAACAGGACTATCGCTTCCCTTTTCCGAAACACACGTGTCCAACCGTGTAGCCCCCGGCCGCATGAGGACTGGTGGAAGAGACCGCACAGCAGTTACTTCTGCGGAAAATTAGAGTCAAATAAATCCGTGGGTCTTTCCACATGGGCTGCTACAAAGCCACAGCTCATTGTCCTTTTTTGAAGCAGTTGGGTTTAGATTCCAAGTGTAACCCTGTAAAATTTTATCTTTTCTTCCAGAGTCTCTTTCTCTCTCTCTTTGGGAAATTTTGGATTTTGTTTCTGCTGTCACTTATAGATTCTTGACATTAGAAAGTTGATGAATCTTTGTGCTATTAGGCAAATCAAGGATAAAATTGCTAAGACAAAGCCAAGGATTTGATGCTAAGTCAAAACACAGGAAGCCTCCCTTTAAGGACCCACCAGTGCGTTCACTTTGGGTGCATTGGTCCAATTAGTTATCCCTCAACCTAACCCTTCTTGCAGCCAGTCCGTGTTTCCCCCGATACCCTGCCCAGGGCCTTCTCTCCTTTTCCATCCTTCACCCCTCACTTCTCAGCCTCTGGGTCCTATTGATTCCACCTCAAAATGCCTTGCAGACCTCCCTCCGGTGCATCTACAGCCGCACCTCCCCAGGGCCACTACCGCCTCCCCTCAGCCACTGCAGTAGCTACTTCATCGGTCTTCTCACCTTAATAGCTGGACTCACTGTGGAAAAGACTAGAGGCAGCTCAGCACCTGTATGTTCAAAGCATCCACCTTGTCCCAGGGTAATCACTAGCTGGAAGTCACCCTACTACTTTTTATACCTTAAGATTTTAATTTTTTTCAAGTCTACACTTCAGTATTTCTTTGGTGATGACAGATTTTCTCCCAAATGACAAAGAATTTAAAAACATTTTTAATTTTTTTTAACCTCTGCATCGGTGAACAAAGAAATCATAGTTGGTGACAGGAGGTGGGGAGGGAGGAGGAAGGGAACTTAATTAGCTTTGGCTTTTATAGACGCTTTCATATGTGCTGGTTGAACTGGGATGTGACACCTGATTGGGTCTAATCACAAGAAGGAAGGGTACAGTAAATTTCCATGACTATATTTACCAGTTTTTAACAATACCATTTTTAAAACTCTCTGCAGGAGCCATTTTCCTCATGAGAAAATTACCCTACACAGACTTTTTAGAATAAACAAACCCAAAATTTCTTTCTTAGTTTTAATCAATTCCACTGGTTTTTAAACTGTGCTTCTGAGTACAGGCATCAGCACAATCTTGGATGCTCTGGCCCTCCCCCTCCAGGAATTTTCTGTAGCCAGAATTTAGATGGGGGACCCTACGGATGGGAAGGCAAACCAGACCCCTGTTATGTCTCGTGGTGTTAGGGGGTGTCAGGAAAACCCCAGCTCAGCCACAGTCCCGTGTAGGCTGGAATTTAATGGGACCTTTGGGATGTGTGGGCCAAGACAGGCTCCAACCGAAGGTGCTCAAGCTGGACCTAAGGTCTGACTAGGCAACTGAAGGCCAAGGCCAGGGAGTTGGAACAATACAGCTCCCAGAACGCGGCGAGAAGGGGCTGATGCACCACATCTTCTCATTCTCTCCTTCTCGGCTGTCCTCTGACGTCCCCTCCCAGTCAGAAACCCACCAGCCCCTCCCTCCTTGAAAGCCCCACAGTGCTGTCCGCACCGGTCCGGTGGTGTCTCTGCATTCCTGCACGGCTCTTTCCGCACAGGACCCACTGCCCACCCGGCTGACTGCAGGCACCCGGGCGACGGGCGTCTGACTTACTCATCTACCTATGCTGAACAGTCCCTGGCACACAGTAGGCGCTAAGTACATATTCCATTAAACAAAAAAATGTTTGTGGCGCATCATTACTCAGTTCCTGCACTCAGGTTTGTAAATTTTGTATTCAGTTCCATGTAAATTTCTCCCTCTTTTGCAAAAACATTGTCATCTAGCCCGCCATCACTCTTGCTTCGGGCTCCCAAATGTCAAACTAGGTAGCTTCAAGTCACTAATGAGTGAGCACAAGGGTATAATGCTTCAAAAGTAGAAGTAAATTTTCTAAAACTAAGACTTTCAATACTAAAGAGAAGGTATAAGATGACTAGAGTATGTTTGTTCATCCACTATGCATTCAATAAGCAACTTTTGGGGTGTTTCCACATGCCGAAAAGCATTTTGGGCTTTGAGGGCATAAAAATGAATAAGCCATGGTTACCACCATCCCAGAAAGATGCAGCAGCTAGAATTTTCCTAGTCATTGGACAAGCATTTAATGAGCCCATGAGACACTGAACATTTCACTCGGCTTTTTTTCTTTTAAATAAACACTTCCGTCCTATATGCCAGGCACCATTGAAGATGGTATATAAACATTATAAATCATTTATATAGACACTTCACAAACATTAACTAATATCTTTACAACAACTCTATGAGGTATGGACAATTAATCACTGCAGATAGATAATCTTCTCTAACCATCACTGAACGAGGACAATACCACTAGTCCGGTGACAAAAATGAGGGAACTGAGGCTCAGAAAAGGGAACTGATTCCCCCGGAGTCACACAGCCTGCTAAGTGGTAGAATAAGGGCTTTATTCTTTTTCCTGGGATAAGAGAACTAGGTGTGTCCCCTAAACCCTGGTCAGAATCTGTCACGGGGGACCTATTGTCAATTTGGGTGCTGGAGGAGGAAGGCCAAGGCCAAGGCTGGAGACCTGAAGGAGGCGTCAGGAGAGGTGGTTTCTGACAGGGCTGCAGGGCAGCACAGGCCCTTGGGTAACTGGGCCCCTGGAGATGCCGCCGAGGCATCTTTGCTAGGACCACCAAACACCAGTGTTCTTCCCACCAGAAAGCCTCACACTGACAGCATCAGACCTCCAAGTCCCGCCCAGCGCCCAGACATCCCAGTGGTCCCAGGGTCTCCACGCCAGACAGACACGCAAACTGTCCTCTGACCATAAGTCCTGCTGTGCTTCTGGTGACGAAGAAATGAGTTCCCAGTTCTCGTGTGGCACTGGGGTCACCAAGCACAGCTAGAGAAAGAATAGGACTCAAATGGTCAACTAACTTCAGTCATATCAACTCCAAAACATGAGTCACAAAGCTCGGGTAACTGGTGGGGCAAAAGGAATAAAAGTCCCTGGATCCTGAGCTTCAGAGGTCCCTGCTTTTCTGGGGTACCTGAAACCTCACATGACAGCACTAGAAGGGACCAACAGTCCATGGCAGGGGCCAAAGGGGCAGAGAGGCCAGTGTAAGAGCTCACTCACCGGTGCCAGGCTGGAGGCAGGTAGGGGAGCAGACGCACAGGCCCCTGCACAGACCAAAACCTCTGCTGCACGTGGTCCCAGCCCCACCACTCACCCATCGTGGGTCTTCAGGCAAGTTACATCATCCCTGAGCCTCAGTTTTCTCGTCTTTAAAAGGTGGAATAGTAAAAGGTCGATGTGCTTCACAGGGTTGTTGTGAGGATTCAGTAATATACAAAATACTATTTAGAACAGGGCTCAGCACATGGTAAGTGCTCAATAGTTATTGCTGTTGGGCGGTCAGCCCGACAGGTCAAGGTCCCTCTGAGGGGAGACAAGCATTTCATGAGTACAAAGATAGTCTGTTCAGATCATCTAATTGGCTGCTATCAGAATGTTCCTCCTTTCATTGTACCAAGTTTCCTTTGTGCCCGACTCAGCCCCACACCAGGCCTTCTTTCACTAAATATCCTTCACCTGGTCCTTAGGTGACACAGTTTCCAGTCCCCTCACCCTTAGGTCACTCTCTTCATAACAAGCTCAAGTTGCTAAATGTCCCTCTCTAAAGCTCGAGTTCTCACCCAAACCAACACTCCAAGGCCAAAGCCATCACCGCCATCGCCGGCACTCCACTTCCATTCCTGGGACGATGGGTTGTGTTCTCGGGGCTGTAGCCTCCAGTCGGCTCCAGGGAAGCCCACACCAAGCAGCCCCTCGAGCTCCCAGCTCACAGGAAATGGCCGTTGCCTCCTTGGTTGGTCCTTCCGGGCCTCTGATAAAGGAATCTGACTGCTTGGAGTCTCCTCCTTACTCAGCCAACCGGGAGGGACTTCCTTAAAGGGAATAACAGTCACCTTGGCCACAATCTTCCCCCCTTGACCCTGTCCTCACAGGTGCACCCTGCCTAGGCTGCACTTGGACCCCCGACACCACCTGTCTGCCCTGCTCTGTAAAACCACAGCTGGAGCCCACAAATAGAAGCCACACCCAGGCTGCTTGGAAGAGCACATGGGTTTCAGTTCCCCACCTTGATTGGAAGGACACGCTCCCACAGAAGACGCTCAGCCAGCTGTTCCAGGGATGGGCCCTTCGGCAGGGGCTGAAGGGGTTGAGATGGTCAGCAAAGGGGGACCAGGCACCTGTGCCCATTGTCCCTCCATCCCTAGTCAGCTCTGCAACAATTCTAAATCCAGACCCCTAGCTTCTGAGAAATTCATGTGGGCAGCAATGTTTTCTTTCTCCAGATGAGACCGACTGCTGAGAGGCCCCTCCAATAAAGCACTGGTGTTCTCCCGGGAGACATAGGCTCAAACTGTGTTCTGCTCAGAGCTGGCTCTGTTTCCGACTCCCAAGCCCTGCTGGCTCCCTCTGCCCCCCCCCCCACCCCCGACAAGGGAAGAGGCTACAGGTGTGCAGGCCAACCAGGCAAACACCAGCATGTTTACCTGCCCTGATAGGCTCAGAAATGAAATTGGTTTTTACAGTGGCTAAGCTCTCTGGAATTGCTTCTTTCTTTTTTTTATTGGATATCTTTCTAACAAAAAAAAAAAAGTCTTTCCTTGTTCTCTCTCTCTTAAAAAAAAATGGAACCAATGTAAGCCAAAGTGACTTGACTTAGCTCATTACTAAACTTACAAATGGAATATTGTCGTTCACTTGTACGCAGATCGTGGGACATATCTGTGTTTGAATTACTTCTTTGAATCAGGGCTCCCCACACCCTCCAAAAGGCATGGGTACTGCCTTACTTGGATAACTAAAGGAATTCACTGAAGTGGACCCTCCTAAAATAAGGAGGAAGAGGACAAACTTCAGCCTCCATAATTCCAGAATGTAGGAAGGGCAATTTGCCAGTAACTTTAAAATACAGGTTCCACCAGGCACCACTACCCTATCATCAAATTAAGCTGATCATATCTGAAACAATTAGTCCAGCCCCATTCTTTTCATGACAATGACCCAACACAGTCTCAGAGAGTTCACTAGTCCTCAGTGGGCATTGTGGGGGTGGGGAGAGCCTCCACACTCAGGCTTTATAAGATAGTGAATGCCTTTCCTAGCTCTTTGCCTCTCTTATAGGCCCATCCCAGCCCCTTTAATAACAAATCCGTTAATATGGGAACAGCTGGGTGCAACCACTTCGCTCTGAAATAAAGCTGTGTTCATTCCCAAATGCAGCGCTGAGACCTACGGGAGAGTCTTTAGGGCTGAAGTTGCTTCCCATGAGGAGCTCATTAGTCTGGGCTTCTCAGACACCTGTTTCTCCCCATTCCTTCTTGCACCCTGTCCAGCCCCACGTGTGAAGAACAATTCAATGTGTCCTGACCTTGATTGAAGAACCGTAGGGTTTTATAGCCCTTCGCTCTTGCGACTTTTTCTCACCGTTCTTCCATGCACCCACCTTTCTTTCCTCCCCGCTTCTCACCACCTCCCTTTTGAGTGCGGGTGTAGCAGGTGCTCTTTCATTGGCCCATCCGGTGCATTTACGTCCAGTCCTATATCAGAGCAGGCCTTGTGCAGGAACTCTTGGCAACTGCTAAAAGGACCAGAGCACAGACACACGCCAAAGGAAGTACAATAAAGAGGACGTGCCAGAAATGGTTGGGCCGCGCAGTCAGAATTCTCTCATCGTTACTGTACCCAAACCACGTGTTCTCCTCCGTGCTCTCTGGGAAATACACTGTCCACTCCCATCGAAGTCAACATTCCGACTTCTCCCCAGACGATGCACCAGAGTCTCCATTCTAATTCCAGTGCTCGCCCAAGTCTTCCTGAATGTCCATCAGCTGCTTTCAAATGTTCCATAAATCCCAGGTTTTCTGAGTCAGTGTGGAGTGGTTGGAAATGCAATGGCTGTAAAATCCAGAAGACTCAGATTCGAACCTGGGAGAAGTCACCTGCTAGGTATGAGCAAGCGACTCTCTCTGAGTCTCAGTTTCCCCATTTTCAAAGTGAAACAATGCCTATGTCATCTAATTCAAGGGTCCATGTGAGGATTAAACAAGTGCCTGCTAGCCTGATAGGTGTCCAATAACTATATATCTTTTCCTTGAAAACTCATTTCCCATCATCACTGGCTCAGCCCTAGGTCTCTCATGCCATTCTAAAGCATGACAGCCACACTATTGCTGGCCAGTCCTTCACAAGGCAGGACCTCCCGTGCAGTCTGAGTGCTGTGCCACAGCATCTACAGGGACGCGACTGTCTCCCGTACTCCCCACCTTACACTGCTGGTCGTGAATAGTCACTCCGGGGGCTGGTACCAGTGATAGCACAGCTGTGCTTGGAAACTGACGTGAGGGATTCAAAAGTACTTCTTCAAAATACGATGATGAGAATTCTATCAATGAGCATCTACCATTTTATCTACCAGTCAAAATTTTAGTCCTTGTAATTCAGGGGTGTCAAACTCATTTTCACCAGGGGCCACATCAGCCTCGTGGTTGCCTTCAAAGGGCCAAGTGTAATTTTAGGACTGTGTAAATTTAACTATTCCTTAACTAGGATCAAGGAGCTCTACATTTGGCCCTTTGAAGGCAACTGCGAGGCTGATGTGGCCCCTGGTAGAAGTGAGTTTGACACTCCTGCTGTAATTGGTACTACCAATTAAATGAATTCAGAACAAAGAAGTTTTTAAAAATAGCAGAAACTATTTATATAGTATTATATTTCTGTAAGGTGTCAGTTTCACAGTTAACAAAAATGTGCAAGTATGCAATTATATTCATTTCTCCATTCATCAGATACCTATTTATTGCGTACTTTCTGTATGTCAACACTGTGTAGGTGCTAGGCACGTGGTGGTAGGCAAAACTGACAAGGACTCAGCTTCCCAGTAGAGGAAACAGATACTTTATTTCATTAAGTCTCGGGCACACTGTCTTCATATTTAAAATGTCTTTTTAATTGGAATATATCTTATAAATGCTGTGGGCGAGGCCGTGCCGTGAGGTTGCTCGGAAGGGCTCACACTGTCATCCCTTCAGCTGAGTTATAAGCATTATTAGGACGACATGGGTGAAGCTTAATAGCCAGTTAAAATGTTTTCCAAAAGACTAATCTATAATTTGCATGCAAAAAGGCATAGGATGGTGGTAAGGCATAAATGTGATATTCATCATTAAAGAAACGACTGCCATCCAGTCATTTCTTACAAAGTAACAAGCTAGTGTTTATGGAAAGATAATCACAATGTATGAAGTTGTGCTTTCCTGTAGCATGTGCAAAAGAATTGCCCATCACATTCCAAGCAAAGCAAATAACAGTAGAGAAACTGCCAACTCTTAAAATAGATGAAAGAAATCTTAAAGCAATGAAAGGATGCTGTGACCGATTTCTGCATGACACTGGACTATCATCAAGGCATTGCATCACAGTTTAATTTATGGCTTTATTTTGTCCTTTTTAGTGGTACATAACACAATGTTTCCTACTAGCCATGGCATGTTAGGTTCAATGAAGTACTATAATAAACAAGTAAGCAAAACCTCCGATCACAACAGGTCCTGACGTGCTATGAAACAATCATCAAGACGCTGTGGTAGGGATAACAGAGCAATCTAATGTACATAGCGAGGTCAAGCAAGGCTCCCTGAGGAGGTGAAGTCGGGAAGAAGTCAACCCTACACAGAACTGGCAGAACATTCCAGGCAAAAGAAACGGCTGGTGCAAAGGCCCTGAGGGTGGGAGGAGTTCCTGGGCTCGAGGGGACTTTTTTTTCCCCCCCGAGGGGGACTTTTATTGCTGCTTACACAGTCCTGTTTAGAAGTCATGGCAATGTCAGGACGCCACGGGCCATCCGACACATAGCTAATCTGACACATAATAAACACTATAATGAAAGGAATTTGAAAATTTAAAAAATATTATTATACCTCATATTATACCTTATCCTGATGAATATGTGGAGTCTAATACAGTCTAATTATTTTGGTAAAGGAAATGCCTATTGCCAGCACTAGCCACAAAGAAATTCAGTAGTAAATAACCATGGGGAGAAAAATGAAACCTAATTCAGGTGAGCAAACCCCACTTCTCTGACCGCTTAGCACGAGCGTTTTATTCTCCTGTGCCCTTATCTCGGTGTCCCTGGCAGCCATGCATTATGCAGAAATAGACAGTTTGGGTCTGGAGACTTAGAAGATTTTGGAAGCAAATTAACCTCAAAGTTACCAGTATGTTAATGAATAAACTAGTTAATTTCCCATAGCAAAACGATCTGCTGTATTGGCTCCTTGCATTCAGACACCTAGATTGCCCCTCCAGGACTCTGCTGGAATCAGACAGGCCTGAGTTCCAATATCTGTTCTCCCACTGACTGGTCACAGGACATTGAGCAAGTCTCTGAGCCCCCACTCTTCCATCTGTTGAAGTGGGGTGCTAATGCCTCCCCTTCAACCCTCCCAATGAAGGAATTGAATGGGTGCTTTATTCTCTGTCTTTTTTTAATTTTTTTAATTTTTGATTTTAGAAAGAGGGGAAGGGAGGGAGAGAGGAGAGAAACATCGATGAGAAGAGAAACATTGATTGACTGCCTTTCATATGAGCCCCAACTGGGGACTGGACCCACAACCCATCCACCCAGTGACCTTTTGGTTTGCTGGATGACGCCCAACCAGCTGAGCCACACCAGCTGGGGTGATCTTTGTCTTCTAACCCAGGCTTGCCTTGGAGAAACGGCACAGACACGCAGTATAGGGGATAGGCACACTCTCTCCGGCTCACAGCCGTCTGTAGCTTTCTAACCAGAGGCCTGGCTGGCACATTTCATTCTCCCCCCAGCCAAATAGCCAGCCAGCTAAGCAGGCCAACGCTGTGCCCACAGCTTGTGGGTACCAACCCAAGCTGTGTGAGCCATTTGGGGAGCAGAACAGGGGCCTCCCATTGAACTATCAGTGCATGCCCTATCAGTGCATTCCCCAGACCCAGCCATGCCTTCTCTGTGGCTTGGGCAGGCTTTTCCATAGCAGAGGGAACAGTTTTCATAAGAAAGATCGTCTCTTTTCCAGTAGCATTCTCATAGAGAAGGATGACATTCTCACACGTTTTCCTGAATCTTCTCACTGTCCCAACTATAGAAAATTTACATTAGCTTCTTTAATCTACAAGTTTACAAAATAATAGAAAACTGAACCCTCCGTATGCCAGGCACTGTGCTAAGGATTTTACTAACTCCTTATTTAATACAAAGCACTAGTATAAGACTGTGGGCACTAATTTTGTCTGTCTTATTACCTGTTTCATTCCCGACAGCTAGCCTAACAGAGTAAGCTCTTAAAAAAAAGAAAAGCATATATGAATGAATCAAAGGACAATTAAAGATGACGTTAATAAAATGCTTGACACATAGGTAGCACTCAATAAGTAGTAGCTTTTCCCACTGTTTTCCAACTTGACCCTGCCTCAACAAGACATCCGGACACATCTGTAGAATGCAAGGACCTTGCTCACTTTGGCACTATGACTCACTTTCTAGATGAGGAAGTTGAGGCTCTGAGGAGGTTACATGGTTTGGCAAAGGTCACAAAGGCACTGGGTGACCATTCCCGGGACCATGCCTCCTTTACTAGACACCTCAAAGTCTGCAGAGATGACGAGGCTAAGCGCCTCTGGAAGACAGATAGATGCCCTCACTCATGTCCTTTAGTTCAGTTTCTGATGACCTGCACCAGGCAGGTCCAAACTCAGAAGCCCAAAGACAGCTATCCTGAAACTCCTCAAAAGTTTGGTTTAGGTTATTTGGTTTGTCTTATTTTTCTTTTTAAGGCAGAAAGGGCCATCCAAGTCAGAGGGTAGGCATGAATGTAAAAAATGAGGACGGGGCCCTAGACCCAGGTGAGACATCAGGAAAACCAGCGAATGACCTAAGGAGGCCGAGTCAGCCAGACTGCCTAGAAAAGGCCACACAGTGACTTCTCAAGATCCAAGAGTCTTTAAGAGGGCAGATGGAGCCTTGGACCTGTCCCACCCTCTTAAAATGGAGTTGGAATCTTAGCAGATGCACATGGCCTAGAGTAAGTGACAAGACATGGGCTACAGACAAGGGCAGGATGAAAGACTGAGTCATGGCCCCCGTCCTCAGGGCGCTTATATGCCATGTGAGCAGGCAAGCGAGGCTGTGAAGAGTGAGGCTCACTCCAACAACCTGTGCCAGACCCGTTTTGTGCAAAGGTCTGATCTTTCAGCTCCATTAAACTGAGCAAAACAGAAACACCAACAACAACAACAAAAAAGGTCCAAAAGAAAAAATACATGAAAAAAAACAACACAGAAGAGCAAAAAAATTCCTCCAAACTAGTTTCATCCCAGAGGACAACCAACCTTTCTGCGGCATCCTGCCACCGAGGAAGTAAACTGCTCACAGCCCACCACCCCTGAACACCAGTCCACACGGTCTGGAATCAAGGAGTTCACGTAGCGGAAGCTTAGGATATTCTGATTTCTCTAAAATTCCCCATTCTTTTCTGCTGAGAGGCTCTTTTGAAAGATGACAGTCCCTTGATGTGAACTTGCAGCCTGCCCCATTACCGAAGCTCCACTCGGAACACATTTTTAGATCAACCCTGTTCCACATGCTTGCTCCCAAGGACAAACTAGAGAAAACTCTGCACTAGCTCAAACCTTTCTGAGCTCTTTGATGATCAGAAACAAGTGAAAATATTAGAACAAATGTGATTAATCCAAATATTCTCAACAACCTTCAAAGCAAACCGCTCCTCTGGGCTCCTGGGAGCATGGCTCAGGCGGAGCTGGCCCCTTTGGCCCGCATTTCTCTTAGCCAGGCCAACCCCTTCAAAACAAACAGACCTCAGAACAATGGGGAGAAATCAAAGGTGAGCTGAGGAAAGGGAAGAGGAAGCAGGCAAATGAAAAGAACGGGAGGGGGGATTGGAAACCAGCTGTAATTAGCGTGTGCCTCATTTTTTGTTTTTTTTTAAAAAAAGGATGAGGTGCTCCAATGGCACAGCCCCCTCCAAGAAGCCCCCTGAGTTCACACATGCGCAGTTGAGAAGTCAGGAGAAACCGCGAAGCAGCAGCGTCTCCATCCTTTCTCCACTCACCATGACCGAGGACTGTCCTCGCCACATGCAACTGCCTGTCTCTTGGGCGTGGTAGGACAGGCATTTCCGTTTCCAAACCTCAGAGCTGTTTGCTGTCAGATAAACAAACATCTCCTCGTCTTTGCCAACTTTGCCCAACCAGAAAGCCGTAATGCTGAATTAGTAGCATTTCAATCACTTCTGCGACAAGCTGGTGGCAGGCTGGAATACGATGAGTGGAGCAATTAGTTGTTACAGGATAGCGGCATGAGGAGAGAATAATGGCAGAGCGGTACAGTAATAATCATCATCATCGTGGCCTCATTTACATAAAATTTTTAATTGCCACAACCACAAAATGAGCAAGAGCACCTGTTCATAGTGAGACGGACCAGGGACAGAAGTCCAGCTCCTCTGATTTCCACTGGTGTGACCCCAGGGCACTTGCTGAGTCTTCCCGAGCCTCGGTGTTCCAAGGCAGAGAAGGATCTCTGCTTCATCACTGTTTAGAGGTTTCAATGCAATAATGTCTGCAAGGCATTCGCACGTTAGAAGTAATAGTAGCAGTGGTAGCGTTGGTATTATAAGTAGTGTTTCCTATTATTTCAACTAGTATTATGTACTATTTCATTTTACCTTTACATCATTTAGGAGAGTTTTAACCCTATTTGGTTGAAAGTGAAACAGAGACCCAAGAAAGGTCAGATGTCTTTCCCAGTCAAAATGAGAAGTGAATGTGAAACAAGAACTGTGTATTACTTTCTTATTGCATCTGTAAAGAATTATTGCAAAATTAGTGGTTTAAGACAACACAGATTATTGCCTTACAGTTCTGAAAGTCCAAAGTCCTAAATTCAAGGCATTGGCAGGGCTTTGTTCCTTCTGAAGACCCTGAAGAGAAAATTCCTTTCCTGGCCTTGCTCAGATTCTAGAGGCTGCCTGCTTCCTTGGTTCATGGCCCCCGTTTGTCCTCAAAGCCAGGAGCGTAGCACCTTCCCATCTTACTCTCTCACTGACTCCTCTGCCTCCCGATTACAAGGGCCCGAGTGACTGTATTGGGCCCACCCACGGAACGCAGGATAATCTGTCCACCTCAAGACTCTTAATTTAATCACACCTGCAAAATCCCTTTTGCCACATAAGGTAACAAACATATTCACAGCTTCTGGGGACTGGCATGTAGGCACCTTGGTGTGGGTGGATCATTATTCAGCCAACAACAGACAGAATCCTGTCCTGCAGAACGTAACTGTTTGGGTTTGTTCATTTGCTTTTGTTTTTGTTTTGCTTTAAACTCTTGCATTTATTTATTCAGCAAATACTGTGTGCAGGGCACATGTATAATTTATAACCTGCTCCTGTCTGGATATAACTGCCTCAGAATCAAGCTTCATTAGTGAAAAATAAAGGAGGTCTGCACATATATTTCCTAAAATGTCACTGAAGCCCAGACTTTAGAAGTGAAACAGACCTTGGGAGGCCATTAGCCAATCCTCTTATTTTACAAAGGGGCAAACTCTGACCCAGGGGGATGACATGACATCCCCAATGTCAGATGGGGATTTTGTGGGAGATTGAGGGCCTGAATTAGAACTAAATGGGGAAGGGAGCAAACTGAGGGGTATTTTGGAGACAAATACAGTGGGATTTCGTAACCAGCTGGGGAAGGGGTTATAGAGATGGAGGAGGCAACGCTGCCTAAAGTTCGTAGCTTGAGGGTGTCACTGACTGAGCTGAGAATGCAGAGTGGAGAGAACACATTTCCTAGGAAAAATAATATATTTAATGTTTCTGGAACTTGCACCTCTCTGGTAGAACTGGCTTAGTTAGCATCAGTGGGAAATTTCCATTACTCTTTCCCTTCTCTTCACATTGTCCCATAAGTGTGGGCGTGAGGCTGTATCTTCATCTGACCATTGCTTATGTTTAACTTAATAAACTTTATTTTGGAGCACTTTTAGGTTACAGCAAAATTGAGTGGGAAGTACAGAGAGTACCCGTACACTCCTTGACCCCACAAGTGCACAACCGCCCCTGCTGTTGACTTCCCCCACCGGAGGGGGTCACTTGTTGCCATTGAAGACCCTGCACTGACACGTCCTCAGCACACAAAGTCCGTGCTCTGTATTAGGGGTCACTCTTGGTATTGTGCATTCTGTGGGCTTTGACAAGTGTGTAATGACGTCTCCGCCATGATAGTGTCGTACGGAGTTGATTCACTGCCGTGAATTTCTCTGTGCTCTGCTGCCTACTCACCCTTCCCTTCCCCAGCCCATAGCAAACACTGACCTTTGTGCCATCGCCACGGTTTTGCCGTCTTTTCTATTCACACTAAGCCAGGCCTTGGAGGAGAGATTGTGTCCCAACACCTACCAACGTACGTTTGGCCCGAGGCAATGGGACTGACTGTGTACCTCTGTGAACTTCAAAGACATTACTTCACTGTCCTCTGCTCACACGGTCTCCTGAGGGATGTCTGTTTCATTCTTATCTGTGTTCCTTTGTATGTAATACAGTTTTCAACTCTGGCTGCTTTAAAGATTTTTCTCCCTATCGCCAGTTTTAAGCAATTTGCTTATGCTATACCTTGGTGTCGTTTTTCCACGTTTCTTACGCTCGGGGGTTCATTGAGCTTCTTGGATCTCTGTGTTCTCATCAAATTTAGGCATTTTGCTGCCATTATTTCTTTAAGCACTTTTTTCTGCCTCCTCCCTCTTTGTTCTCCTTGGGAATCGATAGTGATACGAATATGAGGCTGCTTAAAATCGCCCTACAGCTCCCTAATGCTCTGTTCATTTATTTTCAGTCTTTTTTCTATGTGTGTTTTGTTCTGGATGGTTTCTACCGCTTTGCCTTCAAGTTTACTGATCTTTTGTTCTGCAATGTCTAAGCTTTTGTTAACCCCACACAATGTACCATTCACCTCAGACATTGTTTCTTCAGTCCCTAGAGGTTCAATTTCGGTTTTTCAGTATCTTCCTTGTTTCTTCTCACCATGCTTACACTTTCTTCTATCTTTGTAAACATAAGGAATATACTTACAACTGTTTTAATATTCCTGTTACTAATTTTCTGTATCATTTCTCAATTGGTTTCAATCGATTGGTTTTTCTTCTCATTATGGGTTATATATTCCTGCTTCTTTGCATGCCTGGTAGTTTTTAATTAGATATAAGACAGTGTGAATTTTATCTTGTTGTTGTTGCATATTCTTGTATTACCTTAAATATTCTTTAGCTTTATTCTGGGATGCAGTTAAATCACTTGAGAAGAGTTTCATCCTGTTGAGGCTTGCTTTAAAACTTTGTCCGGTGGGACCAGAGCAACGTTTAACTCAGGGCTAACGTGCCCCCCTCCTGAAGTGATAATCCTCTGAGTATTCTAGCCAACACCCCATGCTCATAAAGTTTTTCACCCTGTGGGAGGGAACACAAACTCTTCCCTGCCCGGCACTCGCACGGGGTCGTCTCTGGTCACCCTCTCCCAGGCCTCACGGAGATGCCTCACATGCCTATGCTAGTCTCTGTCACCCAAGGCCCAAAGGGACCCTCTGCAGATCTGGCTCTCGTCTCTATAAGCCCAGGTTGCCTTGAAGTTCGACTCCAACGGGGGCAGAGGTAGAGCTCTCCTCCCCCATGTCCCCTCTCTCAAGTTCGCTCTCCTATGCCGCTGACTGCCCAGTGTTTGAAAACTGACGCTTCCTGTATTTTGTCAGATTGTTTAAGGCAAGGAGATAAGTCTAAATACTCGTATTCCATCCTGACTGGAAGCAGAAGTCCTTCGCTATCCATTTTTGGATACCAGAATTTGGGGGGTCTTGCTGGAAAGAAATAAACCCACCTCAGCCCTGCATTGAGATTCCAAACAGCACGGCTTATGCTATTGTTAATTATGATATGAAGCCAAAATACCCACGTCCCACACTCTCATTACCACACCGGATTCGAATAGAACTATCTACTGGTTTTAGTGAGCACCCGACGTTTGGTCGGCATGCGCTTGGCAGGGCACCAGGCTCCCCTCTGGCTCACGGGGAGCCGCGCCCCCGCCGCACCGTGCGCCCCAGCCCAGGCGCTGAGCAGCGCTCCGTCAGCGGAGCCTCACTGTAGCATTCGTGCCCCGGAGCCTCCATCGCCCTCGGCCTCTCGGGTGACAAAATCAAACCTAGGAGCCAGCGCTATAAATAGCTTGCTTTTTGGAAGTGCATCCCGTTGAGGGTCTCACAAGAACTTAAACAAGAGTGTCTGGCCCGGGAGCCCCTGCGCCGACAAGGGCAGCCTCTGGGGAGGGCAGGGACGCCTGAAGCCCTGCCCGCTGTTTCAGGAGCCCACTCTGTGCGTGGGCTCCTTTCCCACTCCAACGCGAGGACGTGGGGCTGTGACCCCGGCGTGGAACGCAGGGGACCAGAAACCCTGCTGGAGACACGCTTGCACTGACGTGAGACACACAAACACCCCTCCGAGTTTGAGTTGCGGTCACGGTCAAATGAAATAATAGCATGAAAGCATGTCAAAGCGATTCCGCTGACACTCTCGCTTGATCCCGACAACGGGCCTGTGGCCGGAGAAGCGGGCGGCACAGTTCCCAGCGGAGGATGAGGGAGGTGAGCCTCACGGGGTGAAGTATTTGAACAAGGTCAGATGGCTGGTCAGTGACAGGGTGGGACCTTGAGCTTCTAGAGATCTTCCGGCTCTGGGTCAAGAGCTCTTGCCATTCCGCCTGCTTCTTCTCTGCCTGTATCAGGAAAAAGAACAACCTCCAGATTCTGGGTTGACCCTGGGTGGACTGGGGCTTCTTGACAGGGCACCATTGACGTTTGGAGCTGGATAATTCTTTGGGGGAGGGGGGAAGGAGGGCTCTCCTTGGCACTGTAGGATGTTCAGCGGCACGCCTAGCCTCCCCTAGATGCCAGTAGCGCCCCCTTCCCCAGTCTTGACAACCAAACACATCTCTAAATGCTACCATGTTATCAAACACCTCAGCGGGAGAGTGGAAGAGGGGGTAAAATTGCCCCCCCATCTGAAAACTGCTGCCCTAAATGATGACGGAGAAGGCTGCCCCATGTGGGAGAGGTGGCAGTGACAAAGTTTGTTCCACAAAACACACGTGCAAAAGAGGAACTTGTACTTAGGCCAGCGAGTCTGGGACCATGGGACTCAGTGAGGGACTGAGAACTGGACGCGCCTGGGAGCTATGGGAAAGGTTCTGTTCCTGGCCATTTCCTGAACTTAACCTTTTGCATTCTCACTGCACCCCTCCAGGCTCAACCAGCTCGGCGTAACCCAAACCACTTTCCACGGAGACACTTCCAGGTAGCGTGGAGCTAGGTAACCTGAGGAGAGGCAGGGTAGCATAATAACTAAGATGCAGGCTCTGCAAGCGCAGCAGCACGGATGATCCTCATGTGTGGCTGAGTGAGAGGAGCCAGGCACAGAAGCGCATGCGCTGCATGAGTCCACTTACATGAGGTTCCAGAACAGACAAAGCCAATCTCCGGTGATGGAGGTGAGCGTGGAGGTTACGACTCCGGTGACATTGCCGGGAGACAGTTAGGAAGACCCCCTCTGGGAATGGAAATGTCCTGTGTCTTGCTCAGGAGGGGTGGCTACACTGGATGTAAACATATGTAACTTAAAACTCCTGGAGCAATACTTTCAGGACTTGTGCGCCTTCCTGTGCATGAATTGTACTTAATATAAATTAATAAGCTGCATGGCCTTTTTTCAAAAAAGAATGCTAACTCTGGAACCAAACTGCTTGGGTTTGAGGACGTCTCTGGCTACCCCAGAGTGTTTTATGAGAAGTTAGTGAACAGCGTGGGGCACAGGAGTGCTCAACGAGTGTTAGCATCATTATAATTAAAGAGCCCACCCTTCTAACCAGCCAGGCAAAGTGGAGGATTAAGAGAGGTGCTTCTGAACTCCTGTGGTGTCCCCTCCCCTGCAGGTACCCCGACTGCAACAATCACGACAGGCATGTCTCCATTGTTCTCTCTCTTCTTACTTCCTCCAGAATTCCCTCAGGAGACTTCCTGAGAAGCTGCCGCTATTTGCAGAATGCTTCATCAATAGACTGAATATTCACAGGACAACACAGTTGTGATTAGACAGTTTGTTTCACTGGAGACCATGCTATTGTATCTTATGAGATATTCTTGGCAGAAGCAGCTCGTGCTCCCTGCATACACTTCTTTACTTTCCAAGGCCGAGCAGAAGAACCGAAGTGAGACAGATGAGATGAGGAGCGGCTGGGTTGCTCCCTACATTTCCTCCACCCGTTTCTCAGTGGGTTGGCTGCCACATCTTTGCTGCTATTTGTTTCTTGCTGTTTTATTCTTCTCTTTGGAAACTGGCTGAGTCAGAAGGAAATAAGCAAATGTAAGAATGTGTCAAAAGAGCATTCATGATGATGGATCAGAACGGGGTTCTAGATCCAGTATCCAGGTGTAATTGACTAGCACATGGTTTAACTTGGCTGCACCACAGTTTTTTTTTGTTTGTTTGTTTGTTTGTTTTAATCTGTTCAATGAGCGATTGGTCTAGATTTGTGGGTTTTGAACATACATCAGCCATGGAAGCGCTCCTCCGAACAGAATCTCAAGCAGAAAACGTCGTTTGGGTTGAAATTGGTGTGGGCAGCCAGGAACCTGTCTTCACTTCTGCATCCCCTCCCTGCCCTCACCATGGCACCCAAAGTACCTCTACGGGGCTCCAGGGCTTCATATCCTAGCAGCACAATTTGAAAACCATTAAATTTGCCTATAAAAAAATCATTTCCGAGCCAGCTAAAATATTTCTGTATACTTTTCATAATTTTTTAAATTCTTATTCATTGATTTGAGGGGGGAGAGAGAGAGAGATTTGTTATTCCACTTATTTATGCATTCATTGGTTGCTTTCTGGATGCCCCAACCAGGGATTGAACCCCCAACTTTGGCATATCAGGATAACACTCTAACTAGCTGAGCTACCCAGCCAGGTCTTCATTCCATAAATTTTAATCAACAGATCCTCTGTACTTTAAGAAAACCCATAAGTAAATTCTTACATGGCATATATCTTTATGGGAAAAAGAGACTGGAAGGAAATACATACACAAAAATGTCAAGAGAGTCGTCACCTCCAGGTGATGGGCCAGCACAACATAATTGCAGCGGGATGTTGCTTGGTTCTCACTTTTCTGTATTACCACCTGTCACAGACATAAGATCCTGCAAAGATCCCAGGCCTGACTCCCACACAGGGAGCTCTGCCTTCATTGGAGCAGCTAGCAGTACAAAGATGTGGGTGAGCTCAACTCCACACGATACAGGCACAGTGGAAAACTGTCCTCAAACAGGATTTTCTCAAGTGTGTCCCGTAGGGTATTAGTCCCAGAAGTGCTTGGTCACAAAATAGGAATTTCGGAGATGGCAGGGGGAAGCCTACTCCAAAGTAATTGAGTTTGAGAAACTTGCATTTCCATTGCCCCTGCTAGACAGTAAATACACAGTAAGTAGTAAGCATTTTAACATCTCTGGCCATCAGGAAACCTGGTTAATGTTCCTTAATACAACATTTCTCAAATTCATTTGACTACAAAATTCTTTTTTCCCCATGACCCCTATTAATATCTCAACAAACAGGTCAGGATCAAAGACAGCTTCAGAAAGGCAATTCTTAAACCCTCAGTTGTAAGTCTTGAAATAAATGAGGAGTTACAGAAAAGGAAGGGAAGGGAGGGAGAGAGACTGGTTTGAGGTCTGGAGGACTTTGCAACAGGACAAAACAAAGGACTACCCATGATTCCAAAGAGTGTCCAGAACTTTCTTCCTATCTCATTCCTAGTAGACAGAGGCAGAGATTGCTATGTTAGTGGTCCAACAGCTCAAGACCACCAGAAGAGGACTCTGGGAACTAGAAGTACAAGGTCCCTGACTGAGAACTTTGCTGCCTCTCAATATTAGCTCACTGGACAAACCTTTCCCTAGGAAGAGCAGGAAAACAAAAAGATCTTACTAATGCAGCTCAGCAGGTAACCCACACCTGCGCCAGCCTTTTGCTAGGGGCCAGGACCATGTGGGTGCATACATACACCATGTTTAGCAGAGAGCCTAGTCTGGAAGTCAGCAAAGAGACAAAGAGCCTCTCCCTCAGGGTGCACACAGGGGCACATAGAAGAGCACCCGGTCTGAGCAGTTGTCAGAAGTTTCCTACAGCCTCATGAAGCACACATTCTCATTGCTTCCAGGCAGAGAGAGGGCTAAGGTGTAGGAAGGAGGGAGAGAAGTGTCAGAGAGAACTGCACGAGCAAAGTTGTGGCGGCAGGAGAGAGAGGGGTAGCCTGGGACCTCCCAGTGTCTCCAGCTGGAGCAGAGTGCTGGGCAGGCTGGGAAGGGTGTGGACACAGAGGGTAGAACAAACAGATTCTGCCCGGAAGTAAGCAGTCGAGCTGGTTACTGCCGTAGTGATTCGCAGTTGCTGATCTGGAGGGGAAGGAAGAGGAGGGAGGAGTGAGAGATGACTCAGGGGGTTGAGCAAGTGACTAGAAGGAGAGAGACGTGGGAGCAGATTCAGAAAGTCAGTAAATCTGGATGCAGGAAGGAGGTGGAAAGACAAGTTGAGTCCTCGACAAGTTGAACAGGTTATATAAGAAGTCCAATAATTAATGATGATGATAGTGATGACAATGATGATGAAGGTGATGATAACGAAGATGACTGTGAACTCTCTCCTCCCTCTTTCTCTCCTGGCTGTGAGAGTTGTGCAGGGAAGTGGCAGAAGGACAATGAGCATAAGAGAGAATTGTTGTGTCTTCTCTAGAGAGCACTTTGAGGAAGGTAGAGCTGATGCAAACTTCTCCATCCAGCTCTGACACCCCCCACCCATTCATCCTTCTGCAGAAGACAGACTGGGCTGGTCCTCCTGGCCCTACACCACCAAGCCTGGAAGTCCAGTGGTCCATAATCAGGATCTCTTCTCACCACTGTCCTCCCTCCCCTTGACTCACCAAAGACTGGCCCCACTAGCCCTACACCAGCCCCTACTGGGGTGATTCCACCCTCCTTTTTCTGGCAGATCACGGTCCAGAGTGGCTACCACCTCCACTCCTCCACCCCCCATACTGAGTAGCCTGGGCGAGCCACCTCCCTGCAGTACCATTGCATACCAAACAGGGTGGTGCAGAAAACAGAATACTGAGGCACCCTCCTCTTAAGATGCATTATCTTCAGGGTAGATGTTGAATTCTAGTAACACATTCCCTGGGGTGTTTTCAAAACCAGACACAGTGGAGCCTTGTTCCAGCCTTGCTACGGGCCAATGCCCAGGCTCACCTCCAGCCTCCAACCAGCTCTGGCCGCCGCGCCCGCTCGGGTGGGCACATACCATTTAATAGGCCAGGATTGCAGTCTCTGTGCTGTGGGCAGCGAGCTCTGCTCACTCCAACCTCAGGCCCCTGCCTGCCCACTTCTGTGTTGGTATGCTCCTGCTCTCTCCTGCTGGCCTCTCTGAATGCCTCTTTTTTTCTGCCAAGACCTCAGGTCCCCGAGGTCTTGGCACATCCCAGCCTCATCTTCATTGATCTCTTGGTTCTTTGTCACGTACAGAGCCCACCTCTTTGCCCCCCCAGATCTGGGAGGGTGAGCAGGAGCTGCCTGTTTTAAAGACTTCCCAGTTTCTACCAAAGAGCCCTGGCATATCTTAGCTGCCAGCATGAACTGTGAGTTCCCAGAGATGCCAATGGCACTTTTTAACATTTGTCACTTTTGACACATCTAAAATATCCTCGCTCCCAACACTCCATAAGCACCATCCCAGATGGTCTGGCTGCTGGGGAGGCGTCGGTCTCTGAAAGGCCTCTGAGAAGCCCTGGGCAGAAGCTTGCTGACTGAGAAGCTCGCGCTTTTCTCTCTCCCCCTCTACCAGCTAAGCCAGCCAAGTGGGCACCTCACTGCCCAGCTTCCAAGCTCTAAGCCAGATCCCTTTTATAGAATTCCTCACACGTTGGCTCCCCGTGGCTCCAAGCACTTTTCCATCTGCCAGGCGCAGCTCCGTCCTAGAGGAAGCTGCCTACTTGCGAGATTCCCTGTGGAATCACCTTTACTCTTTCAGGTGACTGAGGACCCCATGGGAAGGAGCTTGCGCCTCTGACCCATTCAACAGCTGAAGTCAAGGGCGCCTAGGGCTAAGCTCCGGGAAAGCAAATATGCATGGGTTTACCGCTGTGCTCTTAATCCTGCTCTGCTGGTCAGATGTATCGGGTTTTATGCCAATATCATTCTGTTTTGGGTTTGTTTTTTTTTTTAAGAATTAGCACTGCTTCACATTTTATTTTGTCATACATTCTTGTAGAACTGGGTTCACTTTTCCAGTTTCATAGAAAAATAGCTATTCCAGCCACTATTTATTTAACTGTCTAGTCTTTAGGGCCAATCAGTAGGTTCCCTGGAAAGATGAATAAGTCTCATGACTAACCCATTTTCTTAAAATTCTTTAAGGAAAAATAAATAACTTTTTTTTTTACTCCCAAGGTACAGAATTTCAACAGCAGCAGCCAATATGGGGTTTTAGCAGCTTAACTTTACCCCCAAAATAAAGCTTTGTATAAACCAGTGATTTTACTACAAAAACCCATCCTTGAGAGAAAGGAGCAGCAGTGTGACATCACTGCAAACCATGGAATGACTGTGTCATAAACATGCCACTTACAACAGGTAGCCTATGAGAATATTCCACGTAAGAAGTGGTTACTTTTCTGTCTCTCCTTTACACAATTAAAAAAATATATTTTCTTTAAAATTCCCCTTACATTTAAATCTATAAAATTTCAGAAATGCCTTGTACCCAAAACAAGCACTAAAAAAAAAAAGACCACACTAACAACACTTACAATTCAGATAAATATGTTTGTATAACACCTAAGACTGCAGGGTTTTTATATTCTGTGGCTCTCAGGTTTCAGACGACCTCCATCTCCTTCACTTACAAAACGTTTTCCACCCCTTGAAGGACAAAGATCTCTGAGTTGTTTGGAAATTATTCCAGCCCGAAAACACTCGTCTACAAATTACGTGAGCACGGAGTATGAATACGGGACATCCAGATTAATGTCCAGAATTTCATTATAAATTTTCTCATAACCTCTTTTCATTTGGTCTAGATTAATTGTAGAAGATTTCCAAAGGGATTTTAATAAATCCCAAATCATCTTATATGGACTTTCTCTAGTTGACTCCAAAACCATTAAATGACTTCACATCCAAGCTTGTGGTGAAAACGAGGTGCTTCCAGTTCCTTCAGGCAATGTTCAGCTTCAGATATGTCTCCAGAGAGTAAACACTCTTTCAGCAGCATGTCAATCTCTTTAACAAAGTGACTAACAGATCCGCCCTCCCCAGAGCCCCACAAGCTCTCGGTGCACTTGCCACCTGTAGACACCCTTGGGAGCACAGTAGCCTTGTCCAGAGCAGTGTTAGCCGGTACACAACCTACGTTCCTGTGTACCTGTAAGTATAGGTGTTACACAGAACGCCATCTCCAGCAGCTCTAGCGGCCAACTGGCCTGCCAACTGCGATGCTCTAGGGTCATCCAATGCTAAGTCAGGTAGATCGTCCAACAATTTATCAAATGGTTTTTCTACATCAGTGGTGCTCATTCCTGTTCCACGAAGGTCAGAAAGAAGCTTAGGTGTCGTTTCTCTACGATTAGCCTTTCCCTCCAATGCCAAGGACGCTGCCAACACTGGTACTCTTCAGTTCACCAAGATTTAAATCTCAGCATTTCTGCAACATCATTAGTATATCCATGCTCAAAATATTCCTGTATGATTGGTGTTAAAGTCTCCTCAAATGTGATTTCATCCAAAGTTAAGGCTACAGTTTCATAAACAAGTTCTTCTGGTCATCATCATAGTCAGGATCTTTCACACCCACCTCCTCCACATCATACCCCTTCCCAGGTGTACCCCAAACACCTTTGCCTCCTGTTCCACCTTTCTTTGGTTAGTCCCTGTCCTTTCCCAGATCTGGATCACCTATCTAGCAGCCTTCCCTTTGGACTGGTTGGTACAGTTACTTCGCTGCTAATGGCTTTGCTTCCATTATCACTGCTTTAATCACCTCTGCCAGAATCCTGGCGTGGGATTTTCTGTAGTCGCATTTTTGCCTTGGCATTAATTCTTGTTTCATTAAGGGAAGATGCTGAAATCCAATTTCTATTGACCTTATTCTTTATGTCCCCAGTCCCAACATTTTATGCTTTACCAGAAAAGAGTGACTTAAACTATCAGGATCTGTAGGGTTTATATTCAGTATCTGCTCATTTTCTACATCCATTATTCCTTAATTTCACTTGCACCGACTAAATTACCAAATGGAGTCTTCCTTTGGGATCTATTTTTGACCCTGATCCGCTGACTTGACCATGCTACTCAGCCTCTGTCACTTCCTCAGTGTGTCTGTGGCCTCTCCCTCTGTTTTTATTTTGTTCTATCTACCTAGTAAAGGGGGTCAGGGGGCAGCCCAAGAGGCTGGTGTTTATTGGGTGAGGCCAGGAGGTCAGCTGGCCAATCATAGCAGTGGAGGTAGAACTGATTACTATAGCTTTGTAACATAGTTTAAAATCAGAATGTATGATGCCTCCAGTTTTGTTTCTTCTCAAGCTTGCTTTGGTTATCCAGGGTCTTTTGTGGTTCTTTATGAATTTTAGGATTTTTTTTCTATTTCTGTGAAAAATGT
The DNA here is from genome assembly GCA_004026765.1 of Micronycteris hirsuta. NCBI lineage: Eukaryota > Metazoa > Chordata > Mammalia > Chiroptera > Phyllostomidae > Micronycteris > Micronycteris hirsuta. Next base: position 78,892 of record PVJI01003258.1, read on the forward strand.
TATTGGAATTTTGATAGGGATTGAATTAAACAATGAGATTGTTTATTTCTTCTTCAGATGGTCTATTGTTTAGTGTATAGAAATATGACTGATTTTTTTGTATGTTGATTTTGTATCCTGAAACTTGACTGGTTAGGTCTAATGGTTTTTTTGTGTATTCTTTAGGATTTCCTACATACAAGATTATGTCATCAGCTAACAGAGACAATTGTACTACTTCCTTTCCAACTTGGATGCTCTTCTTCTTTTTCTTACCTAATGCTCTTGCTCTGACTTCCGATGCTATGTTGCAAAGGAGTGGAAAGAGTGGGCACCCTTGTCTTGTTTCTGACCTTATAGAGGAAAATATCACACCATTGAGTGTGATGTTAGCTGTGGGTTTGTCTTACATACTCTATTGCATTGAGGTATGTTCCTTCTATACCCAATTTGTTGAGAGTTTTTATCATAAAAGGATGTTGAATTTTGTCAAATGTCTTTTTGTGTCTATTGAGATGATTATATATGAGATATTTTCTTTCTATTAATTTGGTGTACCAACTGATTTGTGTACATTGAACCATCCTTGCATCCCAGGTATAAATCTCATGGACCATACTGTATGGTCCTTTTAATGTGTTGTTGAATTTGATTTGCTAATATTTTGTTAAGAATTTTTGTATCTATATTCATCAGGGATATCCAATGCTTATATTCTTAACAACTAGGCAAGTTATTCTCAGAATGATCTCCTACTTTTGGATAATGCAAATTCTCAGGCCTTGCCAGACCTACTGAATCAGCTGTTCTGGGCATCTTAAGCATATGGCTATGGGAGAATTACTGTCCTCAAATACAGAAGATTGGGTAAAACATAAGGGATCCTGGAAAGGAAGTAGTCATTCAGCAGTGGTTTAAGGGTAGAACTCTGGCTGGGTGTGTTTTGCAGTCATAGATTTATTTCCCCATTGACCTGTAGCCTGGTTTGGATCCTGGCACTGCCTAGTTTGAATGGCATGGCTGGAGCACCCACCTGGTAATGGCAGAGACCCAGCCTAGTAGTCTGCAGAGCTGCCGCATGAAGTCAATAGATTTCTACTGCCCGAAAGAGCCTGGATAAGTGGTAGAGGAGAGGCTGAAATCCTGACTCCAAAGAGGGGCCTCTTCTTCTTGGCACAAAGGCACAACGCTCTTGCCAAAACATGGCATATACTGCCTGAAGGAAGTACACAGAATTCACAGAAAGGTCCTAAATAGGCTGGCAAGGACTTGTTAGATAAGTACCAAAAAGTATCTGGAAGAAACTATGTTGCATCAAGATATGAAATGGAAGTAATCTTAGGTAAGTGCTAAAGGACAGAGAAGTGAGGTGTTGAATGCCAAGCTCCTTGGCAGGCATTTCACCGAGTTTCATCCAGTCCTCACAATGACCCTAGGAGATGGATATTCACATTCGCAATTTAAGAGAAGGAAACTGAAGCTCCCAGGTTAAGAGAGCTTACTGAGGTCACACAGCTAATAACTGATAAAGTTATTAATTAATAACTGATAGATCAAATACAGAGCCAACTGGTTCCAAAGCCAGTGCCCTTTCCAATAAACTGTCCTGTCTCCACCATGGCTTTCCATAGTGCCCCAGAAATTGTCGAGGTACATGTCCACAGTTTTAAAGGGGCAACAGCAGTGCCTCCAGACCCAGGCAGTGAAGGGAGAAACTGGGTCCAAAAGAATATCCTAAGTAGAGTAAAAAAGGACAAAAGCACGTGCCCAGAAACGTTTTGCAGTCTCAGAACCTGGATGTATGGCTAGTGAGAGAGAGAAATGGCATTCAGGTCTTGGTTTTATGTTTGTAGCCAGCCATTGGCCTTAGGCCAGACACGGAACCCCTTCTTATTTCTTCATCAGGAAATGAACATGCAGAAAATGGAAACAGCTGTGCTATAGACCCCAGGACCTGGGGAGTCTCAAAGGAGATGAAGGGTACCAAGGGTCCCAGGAAAATAGACTATAGCCATGACCTCAAGCTCTGTCAATCTTGTGGTGACATATCGATCACACATGGGCTCATCTTCTCCCATATTCCATAGTCCTTCCCTCCTATCAGGACCAGTCTTTGATTTGGAATCCCTAAGATTATCTGGGGAACTGGTGACACTACTCACCAATGCGGTAGTCTGGCTGCCTTCACACCAGCCACCCTATGGCTAAGTAGGTGCCTCTACTATTATTCAGTCATTGAAACACTTACTGGACTTCTAGTCAAGATGGAGGCATAAGTAAACATAGCTCACCTCCTCACACAACGACAGCAAAAATTACAACTGAACTACAAAACAACTATCACCCAGAATCATCAGAATATTGAGCTGTTTGGAAGTCCGACAACCAAGAAATTAAAGAAGTCACATTCATCCAGATGGGTAGGAGGGGCAGAGATGTTAAGATGCGCAGAGCAGAGAGGCACACAGGCACAGATGCAGAATGAGCGATCCCACGGCCATGTGTGATGAATAAATATTGGAAGGGATACCTCAGGAGCAAGGGATCCCAGCCCCACAGCAGGCGACCCAGCCCAGGGTTCCAGTGCCAGGAAGATAAGTCCCCATAATTTCTGGCTATAAAATCCAGTGGGGGTTAGGGTAGCAGAATAAACTGTGGGATTCTCAGGATTCTCCTCTTAAAGGGCCCACAATGGACTTAGGACTTGCACAGACTCACTCCCTCAGGGCTCCAGCACCTGGGCAGCAGCTAGAAGGGAACCAGTGGCATATGCAGAGACATTGAGGTGTCTGACATCAGGGCAAGTGCCAGGGAACAGCTTCCTCATGGACAAAACACCAGTGGCCAAGCAGCAGCTTTGTCCCCTTTCTGAGCCCTCCCTCACACAGAGCCACAGAGCATTGACACCATATCAGAGCCTCCATCAACCAAGCTCACACAGGTTTCCCCACCATGGCGATTACCTACAGCTCCACTGCATCCAACTTATGAGTATATTTTTCTACAATAAGGCACATTAGTAGACATGGAGTCAAAGCAGCTCTACATAGAAAAAACAAAAACAAACAAAAAAACAAAGGGAAGCTGCCAAAATGAGGACACAAAAGAATATAACCCAAATGAAAGAGCAGATCAAAACTCCAGAAAAAGAACTAAACAAAATGGAGATAAGCAATCTATCAGATGCAGAGTTCAAAACACTGGTTATTAGGATACTCAAGGAACTCCTTGGGTACTTCAACAGCATAAAAAAGATGCAGGCAGAAATGAAGTTTACACTACGTGAAATAAAGAAAAATTACAGGGAATCAACAATGCAGTGGATGAAGTCAATAATCAAGTCAATGATTTGGAACAGAAGGAAGAAAAAAATAAACAGTCAATCATAACATCAAAAAGAAAAAAGAATCCAGAAAAACAGGCTAAGGAGGCTCTCAGACAATTTGTAATGTACCAACATTCAAATCATAGGGATGCTGGAAGGAGAAGAAAAAGAGCGAGAAATTGAAAACTTATTTGAAAAAATAATGAAATAAAACTTCTCCAATTTGGTAAAGGAAATAAACACGTAAGTCCAAGAAGCACAGAGAATCCCAAACAAACAACATGGATTCAAAGAAGCCTACACCAAAAAAATCATAATTAAAATGCCAAAGTTTAAAAATAAAGACAGAATCTTCAAAGCAGCAAAGAAAAAAGTAGATAGTTAACTACAAAGGAGTTCCCATAAAACTGCAGGCTGATTTCTCAAAATAAACCTTTCAGGCTAGACCAGACTGGCAAGAACTATTCAAAGTGATGAAGCAAGGACCTACCACCTAGGTTACTCTTTCCGGCAAAGCTATCATTTAGAATCAAAGGGCAGACAAAGTGCTTCCCAGATAAGGTAAAGCTAAAGGAGTTCATCTTCTCCAAGTCATTATTATATGAAATGTTAAAGGGACTTATTTAAGAAAAAGAAGAAGATAAAAACTATGAACATTAAAATGGCAATAACTTCACAACTATCGACAATTGAATCTAAAAAACAAACTAAGCAAACAAGCAGCACAGAAACAGAATCATAGATATGGAGATCATTGGGAAGGTTATCAGCTGGGAGTGGGAAGGGGGAGAATGTAAGAAAAGGTGCAGGGATTAAGAACTACACATTGGGCCCCGGCTGGTGTAGCTCAGTGGATTGAGCGCGGGCTGGGAACCAAAGGGTCCCAGTTCGATTCCCAGTCAGTAACACATGCCTGGGTTGCAGGCCAGGTCCCCAGTGAGGGCCATGTGAGAGGCAACCATACATTGCTGTTTCTCTCCCTCTCTTTCTCACTCCCTTCCCCTCTCTCTAAAAATAAATAAATAAAATCTTTAAAAAAAAAAAAGAACTACACATTGGTAGCTGCAGAATAGACAGGGGGTATTAAAAACAGTATAGGAAACGGAGCAGCCAGAGCCTTGTATGCATGACCCATGGACTAAGGGGAGTGCGGGGGGTGGGGGGGGGGGTTGGAGATTGTTGGAGGAAATTTGTGGTACCAGAGAGGGGACCAAAGGGGGAAAAGTTGGGACAACTGTAATAGCGTAATCAATAAAATATATTTTAAAAAAAGAAACACCAAGAGGTGTAACGATTGTCTATTTACTGGCCTCCACCATATGACCATGATCTTCTTGAAAGCAAGTAAATAAGAAAGTGCCTCTCATTTACTGTTGCTGTATCTACAATATTAAGCATGATCCTGACGCATAGTAGGTGCTCACTGAATATGTGGTAGAATGAACAAATGAATACGTGAATGAATGGGATCATGGTGGGCCCTCAGTCCCTAAGATGGAAAGTTTAAGAGCAGCCAAGGACCTGTGCTTTCAGCCCCAGGCTACAACACAGGGAAGCACCAGGAACACTCAGAAGTTGGTGGGTCAGTAATATTTCCTCGAGTTGAATGAAAGTCTGACAACTATGGAATTAAAGAAACCATATCCATCCAGGTTGGTAAAAGGGATGGCAATGCAAAATGGACTGGTCCCACATGCACATGTGGTGGATACAAATTCAGGAGGGACATCTCAGGGGCAAGGAGTCTCAGTCCCACACCAGGCCCCTCAGCCAAGTGTTCCATGCCAGGAAGATAAGTCCCCATAACTTTTGGCTGCAAATACCAGTGGAGATTGAGTTGGTGGAAGAAACTTCTCAAGTCCCAAGCAGTTCCTTTTAAAGAACCCACACACAGACTCACAAAGACACACTCAGACTCACTCCCTCTGAGCTCTAGCAACAGGGTAGCAGCTTGAAAGGTACCAGTGGCACACAGGGAGGAACTGAAGTGTCTGGCATCAAGGTGAAAGCTGGAGGACAGTTTTCTCCCAGACAGAAAGTTGGGCAGAGACCATTGTCCCTTTTCTGAACCTTCCCCCACAGAGCCACAGAGCCAAAAGGCAGGTGCCATATCTGAGACTCTACCAACCTGGCTAACACTGTTTGCCCTGCCCTGGAGATCCCCTGAGGCTCCATACCACCTAACTTACAGCTGTTAACAGAGGCTTTTCCATATGAATGTCTGGTCTTGGCTTATGCTTCACAACTTCCTAAGTCCTTTCAAACAAGCAACAGCCAGCCTCAGTGAGCCAACAGCCCCTGTACCTCTTGCTAAGTGGCCCCGACATGGCACTAACAGCAGCCAGCCTAGATTCATAGCTTGGCTTTACCTGGGAATCTCTAAACCCAGCAAAAGTAGCAGCCATCTCAGATTGCTTTACAGTTCAGGCAGGGTGGCCCCAGGCAAAACAAAGGTTGGGACTGACCTTGGCCTACACCACCTGAGAAACCCCAAAGCCTGCACACCCAGTGGACAGCTATAGACCACAACGGAGCAACACTACCCTGCCTCTGCACAGCTGATCCTCCATGGAGGTCAAGGGTTTGTGGTTAATGGTCACAGCCAATCCATGCAACTGACTGACCTGGCTAAATCTTTCCCATGGACCTGCCAACAGCAATCAAAGCTCAACTGCAAAAGGAGGGTGTACTCAGCCCACACAAAGGGCACACTTCAAGTACCGAGCTACAGTAATAGGAGAAGCTGTGCCACTGGACCCTACAGTACACCTACTACATTTGGCCATGCTGCCAAGACAGGGAGTCATAGCAGCTTACCTAATACATAGAACAAACACAGGGAGGTTGCCAAAGTGAGAAGACAAAGAAATATGGCCCAAATGAAAGAACAGATCAAAACCCAGAAAAAAAATCTAAACAAAATGGAGATACGCAATCTATCAGATGTAGAACGCAAGACACTGGTTATAAGGATGCTCAAGGAACTTAGTGAGGACCTCAGCAGTATAAAAAAGATCCAGTCAGATGAAGGATTCACTAATTGAAAGAAAGAACAATTTACAGGGAAACAAAAGTAGAGTGGATGAAGCCAAGAATCAAATCGATGACTTGGAACATAAGGAAACAAAAAACAACCAATAAAAACAACAACAAGAAAAAAGAATCCCCCCAAAATGAGTATAGTGTAAGCAGCCTCTGGGACAACTTCAAGAGGTCCAACATTTGCCTCATAGGGGTGCCAGAAGGAGAAGAAAAAGAGCAAGAAACTAGAAATCTACTTGAAAAAATAATGAAAAAAAAACTTCCCTAATTTGATGAAGGAAATAGACATGCAAGTCCAGGAAGCACAGAGAGTCCCAAACAACATGGATGCAAAGAGGCCCACTCCAAGACACATCATAATTAAAATGTCAAAGGTTAAAGACCAAGAGAGGATCTTCAAAGCAGCAAGAGAAAAGTAGTTTGTTACCTACAGGGGACTTCCCATAAGACTATCAGCTGATTTCTCAAAACAAACTTTGCAGGCCAGAAGGGATTGGCAAGAACTATTCAAAGTCACAAGAAAACAGAAACCTGCAGCCAAGATTTCTCTACCCAACAAAGCTATCATTTAGAATTGAAGGGCAAATAAAGCGCTTCCCAGACAAGAAAAAAACTAAAGGAGTTCATCATCACCAAACCAGTATTATATGAAACGTTAAAGGGACTTATTTAAGAAAAGATCAAAACTATGAACAATAAAGTGGCAATAAATACATACCTATCAACAACTGAATCTAAAAACAAACTAAGCAAATAGAAGGACAGAGACAGAATCATAGACACAGAATGCATTTCGATGGCTGCCAGATGGAAGGGGAGTGTGTCAATCAGGATGAGTTAACAAGAAACTAGGAGCTCACAGAGATCTGCCAACACACCATCACATATAATCCACCAATAGCTAAATATGAGTGAAATAGTTCAGAGTGCCTAAGGCACATCGTCTCTGTAAGCAGGCACAGCAGACCCAAACAATAACATGTTCAGCTGCTTGCCTCAGGTGACAGGCCTTCACTTCTGGCTCTGAGCTCTCCTCTAAATCAACACGTAAATGTGATCAAATGCAATTCAACACAGTCACACTCTGGATCAGTGGTTTCCAACCTTTCTCATCTCATGGCACAATAAACCAATTACTAAAATTCTGCAACACACAAAAAATGGTATAATTTTTGCCACCAATGTGACAAAAATAGGTATAATTTTGATTGATTTACAAAAAAAAAAATAGTAATTGCCCACCCTTTTTGCTCCAAAGTGACTTTTTAAAAAATCAAGTGCCTATATTTGTATGTAAGGATTTCTGTTACCATGAATTAACCAATCAGACACAAGTTTATTATGCGACATGACCAATAAGATGCTATTGACTTATTATGTGACCTATACATTTATGATTCAGGACAGGGCATTCACACCAGACGGCTATTGTTTAATTGGCTGTTGTCATTTTTTTTATTTGACAGTCTAAAGGAAAAGAGATCAGTGCCCCTGACTAAATTGTCAGGTATCGCTTATTTTAAAAACTCTTGCAGCACACACATTGGAAACTGCTGCTCTAGATCATGGGAGTGCAATTGTGAAAAGACTCATTTCAAGGACCTCATGGTCCGCAAGCCTCCTCTGGGGCGCTGAAGGCCTGAAAAGAGGTTTATGGGTCTGTCCCGGTGGATGACTTTAACTTCCTGGACTACAAAAGGGGCCACTCTTGGCATGAGGCTCAATTCAATTACTTCCTGTGACCTTGGCGACGATATTGACACTCTCTGAGACCCAGTTTTCTTTTGGGATAACCTACTGCTAGGGGTATTATGAGGACTGAACAAAGTCAGGAATTCTGAGTTACTAGCAAAAAGTAAGTAATAGCCACATAAACCTGCCTGACCAACCCCACCTGCTCCCCAGCACCCCATCATCACTTTTAACGAGAACTTTTGAGTCTTACGGGTTCTCTGGTATTAATTGTGGCTGACACCTTGTGAGGGACTTCATTGTTGGATTGCCAACTCCCATGTCAGCAAAACAGTCTCACCATTTAACCAAGTAATTCCATGCCAGGTAATTCATCCTAGTGGAAATAGTTCTCCAAAAGGAAAGCTCTCTGTGTGAAGTCCGTCGCAGCTCTTTTTATGAAGGTGAAAACTTAGAAACCTACCGCTTGCCCCAGAGAGGGAAATGGAATCATAAATTACAAAACATTCCCTCAGTGGAATATTACTCACCTTTAAAAATGATGAGTACGAACACTAAGAATATGGAGAGATTTTTATTATATAATGTGAAATGAAAAAAGCAAAAGACAGGTTATATCTGCACAGTTACATGAAAAATATATTTGCTTCTAGATACAGAAAAGAAACACAGGAAAATAGCCAATCCATTAAGATGATGAGAATGCGAGCATATTTTTTAACATTTTATTTTCTGGTATTACTCCGCTTTTGTGTACCACTTATATTTTTAAAAGAATAAGCAAGAAAATCTGATACTTGCTTCAGATACAATTTAGCTGAAGGCAAGTTTCATTTGTGGAAGAATGCCTGCACAGAGTAGGTACTCAGGAAGTGGCGGTACCAAGAAGGAATCAGTAATGCTAGAAATTCTGAAGTCCGTGCTGCTCATGAACAAGTCATGGGCCTGACCACAGCAGTCAAGGGCGGAGCCATGGCTGTGTTTACCTCAGGTTTGTTCCATCCTGAGCAGAGGGCGCAGCGTGGAGGGCTTTTTGGGTAATCAAGAAATCAGTCTTTCGGGGGGCCTCTCCTACTAGTCCCAGGTTGGGGGATATTTTCAGTAGTTCAGGTTAACAAAAGGGAACCACACACACACGCACACACACACACGCACTCACACACATGTTAGCAATTTGCATCACAAATGTGAAGACTTTTCACAAACGACTCTGTGAGGGGCATGTTAGTAGCTGCAGCTGCTGTCTTATGCACATGTGTCCCCAGCAGCAGCCAGGACACTGGCGGTGCCTGACAGATGCACCAAGCAGAAGCGCCCAGCCCAGGTGTCACAGGCAGAAGCCAGATCCTGACTCCCACTAGAGCCTCTGCTGCTGAGTCTTTGGTTCTCACCTGTGCCAGCTCATTCATTGCCTGCAGTCACCCACCTAATGATGTCCCTGCCCAAAAGAAAATGAAATCATTTGTTCTTGTATGAACTATTAGGACCTCTCAAACCTGAGGGCTGACTTAAGAAGAAAGAATCATTGCTGCAAGGAACTGAATATTAGAAACGCAATGGCTGCACCTGATTCTTCTGACTGATTTGAAGAAGCTCTGCTGCCTCTGGATCTTACTGTCACGTGGAGGGAATGCCAAGGCCCCCCAGCCTGTCACCTCACCTTCCAAGTGACAGGGGCTGACTCCCTCGAAGGACTTGACCACTTACCTTAGTTAATATTCTCCCTCTCAAAACCACTGCCTATTCTCCAGATTCTTTTTTTTTTAATTGAATTTGTTGGTGTAACATCGGTTAATAAAATTGTATAGGTTTCAGGTGTACAGTTCTATCATACATCATCCATATACTATGTTGTGTGTTTACCACCCCGAGTCAGGTCTCCTTCCATATCCCCAGATTCTTGTCATTGCCGCGTCTTTATCTCTTCTGGAGACATGAGAAAATGATGATTCCGGAAGACGTGCCCGGAGAAGGAGCAGCTCCTAGTGAATACGAGAGCAACAAATTCCCTCCCTCATAATGCAGTCCTTCGGTTTTCTCACAGCTCGCTCAGAGCCTCTGTGAGGCTTCAATCAGTTAATAGAGTTAATACAAATAAGACTGTTATAAAAGCGCCTGGCACAGGATAAGCACTCAATAAATATTAGCTTACAAGGTGATGAAAATCAATTTAGATATATATGCATATAAAAAGAGAGATAAATAAGACCAGAACTAAGGAGCTAATGATTCTACTTTTAGAAATCTATATGAAGAAAATACCCATAGACTCAGGTAAAGATTTATGTATAAAAATGGGCATCAGAGCATTGTTTGTAATAGGAAAAAAAAAGAAACCTGGGAACAACCAAAATGTCCAATAATAATGGAACAAGTAAGCAAATGGTGCCACTTTTCAAAGGCATGTTTTTGAAGAATGTTAATGCTCTAAGATATTATCATGACAGGTGAAGAGGGATATAAAACCATTTACATAATATGGTCTCAATTATAGACTTTCCAAATATCCATGAAACAAATATCTGCATTAAAAAAGATTGAAAGGAAATACTCCAAATATTACTTGTGTTTTTTTCTGAATAGTGAGATTCTTTATTCACTTCAGCATATTTCAGATTGTATATATGCAATTAACATGTATTAATTCTACAAGTAAAAAAATTAAAATAAAACATTTAGAAGTCTATCAAAATACTGCAACAAAAAAAAACAAAACAACAACAACAAAAAACAACGAGATCTTAGCCTGGGCCAGCAGCAAGGAAAGAGAAGATAATTCTGAGTCTGAGTCTGAATCCCCAGTATTTGATGACCCTAGTGGTTTGCCAAGGGGATGGAAAGGTCATTCCAGGACAGCTCTAAGTTTTCTGACTTGAGAGATTGCATGCACAAATGATGGTATTACAAACCACAATAGGAAAGGTAGAGAAAAGGAAGAAGAATGGGTTGGGAGGGAAGGAAATCAATCCAGCTTATCCTCCCTGGGCTTGCGGTGCCAAAAGTTTCCCCAGGTAGAGATGCCCCATCAAGAGCTGTCTATGTGCCGGGCAAAGCCTGGGAGAGAGTTCAGTACAGGTGCGGGGGTGGGCGACGGCAGAGTCCTTGAAGCCTCAGGTGTGGCTGAGAATGACCCAGCATTCCGTGTGTTCTGAGAAAGGGACAACTGGACTGTCATGGAGCCTGACACACAGGCTCTAGAGCTCCATCCACTTCTTCCACTCAAAATGTGACCTGAAGTGACCCCTGCCTCCCTCAGTCACAGGACTATTGCTAGATGACAGTGAAGAGCCTCACGGAGAGTCACTGTGACTTAAGTGCCGTTCAACACCGTGGCCACCACTTTCACGGAGACTGCAGACCCCTGTCAGAGTCAGCCACACGACACCTGCTGCTGTGTCAGGATGCTGTCAGGACAGTGGCCCCTGCCTCACCTGGTGACTCCCTTTTACAGTAACCCGTAGGGAAACTCTCTCAGACTTCATGGCCAGGAAAGCGTGAGCAACTGGACACACAAATCCTGTTACTGCTCCTGTTTCCATGTTTGATTCGTTCTTGAGAACGAAATCCATGGCCCGTCTCCAGCAGCCTTCGAGGATCGCACACTGTGTACGGTAGAGTGCAAATCTACGAACATCTCTGTCTTCGTTGTTTTACTGACTTTATTTTCTTCTACCATGAATTTTTGTGAACTCCTTAAAGTCAAAAATGTTCTTCCTTGTCCTGCCTATTCATTGGTCCCTATTCTCCCAGCTAAATCCAAAGAAAGTGCACATAAGACAGAATGGGTCCTGTGAGGGCAACTGGGATACGTTTTCACAGATCAAAAGTGCAAGATGCCAGGTGTACCGATCTGCACTTATTTTAACCACACAGCCCTGCACAGCCACTAATTACGTGCCAGGCACTGTTCTGAGCTCTTCCCAGATGTCAGCTTACTCAATCCTTGTAACAACTTCCTGAGACAGGTACTATTTCCATCCCCGTTTATTTTCCTAGAGTCCTAGAGTCCTTTCCTAACTTTCCTCTTAGCATTCCAGTCAGCTATGCTGAAATGAAGATATAGCTATTTGGCCACCGAATAAAAGAAAGTTAGTTACATTTAGCACCAATGCATAAATGGGTGACAAATCAAGTGTTAGCCTTTGACCCGAGGCCTGGATCCCACAGATTCCACACTGATCACTAAGCATTTACTGAGCACCTACCAGCGCTGACCCTCCATGAGTCCACAGCCTGGTGGAGGAAACACCACACACCTAAATAAACAAATCACCAGGTCACAAAACAAGGACATTGGGATCAGAGAGGGGGCAGCAAGAGAAAGAAATGACCTCTAGCAGATGAGAAGGCTTCTTGGAGGGGGCGATATCTGAGATCCATTTTCATGGATGGATCAGAGTTCACGGGGAGCAGTAGAGATGGGGGAGGAAGAGAGACTGCGAGGTGCAGGGCTATGAGTGGCATTTGGGGGAACTCTTAGCGGTCGGGGCAGCAGGAGAACATAGAGAGGGGAGGAGTTGCAGGATGAGGAATTATCATTTATGTGGTGGCTTTGGCTGCAATACCAAGAAGCTTAAAGTCACTCAAGGACCTAATAGTCATTTCTGTTCTAGAAAGATTCTTGAGGTGCCGTGCCAAGCAGGATGGCAAGGCCACACATAGGCTGTTGCAATAAACCAAGCAAGAAACAGTATGCACCTGAACTAGGGCCCCAGGGTCTAGGGGTATGTGGGAACCCGCAGCTTTGGGCTCTTTGGCAGGCAGGTACAGGAGTTCAAAGTGACACTCCAGCAGGAGGGCAGAGCACACCATGAAATGGGGAGCACAGACTGGGAGCATGTTTGCAGGGCCAAGGACAGGCTGGCTCAGATAGTCTGTAAGCTTGGGAAAGTCAAACTGGGCAGAAGAAATCTTCTTTATTATCTCAGAGAAGTTATTCAGATTCTCACTCACATCTCCTTTTAATAAAATATGATGCATTTCATTCTGTCATCACAGTGAAAACGCATGGCCCTTTGCTGGGAATTAATAAACTTTCGAATTAACAACCTTTGGGTAGGAGAATTGGTTTCATTAATACTTCCCCTTGTACTTGATAAGTTCATCATCTCTCGGTCCTGCCATCCCCTGAAACCAAGACCCCAAGACTCATCATTTGAGAAGCTGAGTGACTTGGTACTCAGAAAGAATGATCAGGCTCCTTAGTAATTTGGCCTAATTTCATTCACAGACAAAAAATGCTTGTATAGCCCTGGCTGGTGTCGCTCAGTGGATTGAGCGCGGGCTGGGAACAGGCGGTCCCGGTTTGATTCCCGGTCAGGGCACATGCCTGGGTTGCGGGCCAGGTCCCCGTGAGGGCCATGTGAGAGGCAACCACACATTGCTGTTTCTCTCCCTCTCTCCCTCCCTTCCCTTCTCTCTAAAAATAAAATAAAAATAAAATCTTTAAAAAAAAATGCTTGTATAGCCTTGTGCCTGCCCCTCAGCCATCGGGGAGGGAGGATGATTGGCCTGATACCTAATCTTGGCAGAAAAGATGTCAGCCGACTTGGGGTGCTATGACTCTGGAAACTGGCGCCTCCTCAGGCATTGCCCAGCCCCCACGCAGAGGTGTGTGTGTTTGGCCACCAAGATGGCCTAAACAGCTGTTGGGCTGCCTTGCAGAGTTGGGTGACTGACCACCCCCATCCTAAAGTGGCTCAGGAGCAGGGTGAGGCTCCACAAAAAGAGAGGCTAGAAGGCCTTTCAGAAAAATAAATAAAGGTGAAATCTTAAAATCTTTCTCTCCCTACCACACCCCCGTGCAGTCTTTGAAAGACTCCAAACGGGTATTCCTTTGCCCACATGGCCCCACGACCCTGAGCCCTTACTCAGCTGTTCCCTCAGCTCGGAAAGACCTACTCCCTCGCACACCCACCCACCCACCACCCACACACGCATACAAGCCCTCATTCATCCTTCAAGGCCAAGATCGGCATTGCTTTCCCTGAAAAGTTCTCCCTGAATGACACAGCCCATCACACCAAATTCACCACTCCCTTTAGGATCCTCCCCACTTCACCCCTACCTGGTCCATACCAGGCCACAGGATATAATGTGTCTGCAAGTGACAACGAGTTAAGCCACATGAGAGAAGGCAGTCATCCAACTGAGATGCTCTATTGACTGTCATCCAGCATAGGGACGTAGGGAATTGCAGTCAGAGAGATGCGGGTTCAAATCCAGACTTTATCACTTACTGGCATTGTGATTTTGGATGAAATTCTTGTCCTCTGTCCCTATTGCCTCTCTCCTATTCCTACTGTCCTAGAGTTATCTGGGGTCTGGCTGGCTGGTCCTATAGTCACCAGGATGGCGGGGGGAGGATGACCCTCTCCACCTCTGTGTTGGGTCCTCCTGGGTCACCCTCCATCATCTCCCAGGAGAGAATGGCCATTCTCCCAGCAATGTTCTTTGGGGTCCCCCAAAGCTGCAACTCATGACTATGTCCATCACCTCACAGGAACCCCACTGGCTAGTGTTCTCCACAGCCTCTGGGTTGCCCCAGAGCTGGTGGAGGTGGAACAGAGGCCAGTTTAAGCACCGCCCCCAATCTTCTATTCCAGAGCCATTTGGAAGAAGACCTCGCGCTGTTGAAGAAAACGAAACGTTGCAGGAGACGAAGACAAGATTTCTGCTCTTTGAAGGGGAAAGTGACAAGGGCTGTCAGATCGAGCTCCGTCGCCCAGACACGCTGCGTGCCTGCGGCTTCAACGCCTCTCTGCCGCTGGTGATGATCGTCCACGGGTGGTCGGTAGGAAACGCTGACACGGCCTTTTTCTCTCTGCTTTTCCATTTTCTTTTTTTTTCTCCCTTGTGTGTTCAGTTTTAATAAAAAGATGGGGAGCTGGTGATAACTTCATGCATAATATTTGTAAAGCACATTCTAATTTTCCAAGTGCTTCTCCACACATTATCTCATTGAGTATCTCGATTCCGTGAGTAAGCAGGGAGGGAAAGTATAATTATCTCCACATTTCAGATAATAAAATGTGACTCAAAGAGGTCACACAGCACGTGAGGGCCCATAGGGACTGCAGCCCATGCAGGTGAAGCTGCATGTCTCACAAGAGGAGGTAGGAAGTCAGATGTCGTCTCTCAATGAAATGTTGTATCTCTCAGTGTTAAATTCAGCTTCAAATAACAGAAACCCAATTGGCAGTGGTTCAAATAAGTCAGAATTTATTTCCATTTCATACAATAGTCAGAGATATGTAATCCAAAACTTGATAAACAGCTTTGGTCAATGAAGGCCTCAAAGACCCAGCTCATTTCCGGCTCACCACTCTCCCATCCTTATAGCCCTCATCCTCCTAGTCCAAGATGGCAGCTACAGCACTTGCCATCACATCTTCATTCCAAGTACTAAATGCTGTATACAAAAGAATCAAAGAGCAAGAGGTTTTTTAACAACAACTTTAGTGATATATAATTCACATATCATACAATTCATCCATTTAATATGTATAATTCAATGGCTTTGGTATAAAAGAGTGGGTTTTTTTTAAGTTAGCCTCCTAGAAGCATCTGTGAAATGCTTCCAATAACATCCACCAGCCATACATAAATGGAAAGATAGCTGAGATGTGTGTAGCCTCTTAGAGAAAGTGTAGCCTTTCAGTGATGCTAAAAATTCTATTTCCATGGAAGAAAAAGAGAGAGAATATTGTGGGCACTAATTGAAGTCAAACTAAGTGAAGCCTTATCTCCAAGAGGAAATTCTGATTTCTGGTTACCAGCCCACCCATGATTTGAAGCTAAGTTCACAATATGAAACTTCCAGGATTTGGGAATCTATTTCATGACTTGGAAACCTTTCCCTGCCATCTAGTTGGAAATACTCCTGAAACCCCCTTCTACTCTACCCTAGAGAGCAAAATGGGCCCATTTTCCCACACACCACTCTTTCAACAAGTATTCTCCAAGGGCTCGCTACGTGCAGGCTCACAACCTCCCATAAACAAAGCGGACCCCTGCCCTGCAGTGAGAGGCAGTAGGGAGCCACATGATGTCGCGTGGGTGTAGCCACAAGGCGGGGTGCCTACTATAGTCATCCCAGAATAGCACAGGAGCTCCTGCAGCCAGCCAGCAATTTCCCCTCAGAGTTTAAAGGGGCCCCACCCTAGAGAAATGGGGGTTGGCAGTGATGGTGGTGGGGCCTTTTCTGCCCCTCGAGAAGGGACCTAACATAGATTGAAGCCCTACTGGAGCGAGGCCCTTGGCATTATATATCAGCCCACTTAATCCTCACTCTCCCTGCCTCCTCCTGACTCCCTGCTTCCCCTCACCTCTCCCTGCCTCCTCCTGACTCCCCCTGCTTCCCCTCACCTCTCCCTGCCTCACCCCCACTCCCCCTGCTTCCCCTCACTTTCCCTGCCTCCAGCAATACCAAAGTGTTTGTAGCTCCTTCCCGGCACCATGGGATTTCTCTCCTCTTGGCCTTGGTTCAGGCTGTGCTTTCTACCTACGGTGAGTGTCCTTTCCCCTCGTCTCCTCTGGGACAGTATTCATTATATATTAGGTGCTCCAAAAATACTTGTTAACTGAAATAATGACAGAAGAAATATCTTGTCTCTTCAAATGCCATGTGAAGATAGCAGGGTCCTTTTACCAGAATGAGCTCTTCATTCTCAAATTCCTGTCCAGACTGGAGTACATCTACCATTATTAGTGATAATAATAACACAATTGCAATAACTAACATTTGCTGAGTGCTTACTATGTTTCAGGCAATGTTCTAAGTGCTTTGCATCCATTAACTGATCTCGTCTTCACAACAGTCCTAGAAGGAGGCCACTATTCTTACCCCTATTTTGCACATGAGAAAACTAGGGCACAGAGAGGTTAAATAACTTGCCCAAGGTCACTCAGATAGCAACTGGGAGAGTCTGGATTTGAACCCAAGCTGCCACATCCACACAGAAGGCTGTGGGGAAACATTTATTAAATAAATGGGTCTTACCCTGCATGACATGTCAAGCCATCAGCTTTGCTCTTCACCTTGGTGGTCTAGTCTTCAACCACACCTGCCTTTTCTCCTCTCCCCAGACGTACCACACTGTCCCTTTGCCATTCTGTGCCTCTGCCGATGCTCTTCCTTCTGCCTGGGATGCCCCAGACCCCCCCACCCTGCAACCACCACCACATTCACCTGTCCACCCTATTCTTAACTCCTATTTCTCCTTTAAGACACAGCATAAATGTGTTTGCCCTGTGAACCCATCAGAAGTGCCCTGTAAACATTTATTGAGCTCCTACTATGTTCTGGCTCATGGAGCTGGTCACTCTGAAGCAAGCCGAGCGCAGTGAGGGAGAGGAGAGAAACGCGGTGGGTTTCAGAGCTGGCATGGGAGCTGACCCTCTGAGGAGAGGTCAGTGTTCAGGCCTGATTTACACAGGTGTTTCCATTGATGTAAGGCTTCGAAAGTCCTAAAATAGGGAAATGCTAAGACAATGGTTCTCAGTCCGGGGCAAGAGGGTGTAGCTCCCAGGAAATATTTGGCAAAGCCAGGAGGATTTTTGGTTCTCATAACAGGGGCAGGGGTGCTGCTGGCATCCCCTAGTTGGAGGCCAGAGATGCTACTAAGTCTCCTACAATGCACAGGACAGCCCCACAGCAAACAGGGTCTGGTCCAGTGTTAATAGTGCTGAGGTTGGGAAACCCCTTAGAGAAAGGATCCAGCGTTCACCAAGAGTTGGGAAAAACGAAAAAGAGGTGAATAGGGAAAAAGAGGAAATGACTGTGAAGCTCCCTCCATCCCCTCCTGGTGAAGCTGACTACCCTGTGGGCCTACCCTCAGCTGGATGGCTTGCTGGAAAGCTGGATCTGGCAGATGGTGGCCGCGCTGAAGTCTCAGCTGGCCCAGCCGGTGAACGTGGCACTGGCAGACTGGATCGCCCTGGCCCAAAACCACTACGCCGTTGCCGTCCGCAACACCCGCCTCGTGGGAAAGGAGGTCGCAGCTCTTCTCCAGTGGCTAGAGGTAGGACCTGCCCCAACCCCCTTCCTCTCCTGTCCTCTGAGACCAAGTGAATTCAGCTGGTCTCTGACAGCAGCCCAGACAGGAGAACCTCGGCTACTGAGCTCACAGGAATGGAAGGGCCTGAGATGGTGGCCGGGCCCCAGGGCTCCTTCAGCTGCCTCACTTGCACCCCTCTTTCAAGGAATCATCCCCCCCACCCATCCACTAGTCCTTTTATGGTCACCCCTTGGACGTGCTATGGGATCTAAACACACCCTGTAAACCAACAAACCCCACACAGAAGCCACGAACAGGATCGCTTCAACAGGGCATTCATACCCAGGTGAAGACAGGCGGGCGGGAGGCATAATCACTGGGCAGGGTCCCAGGTCGCTGAGCCTGAAAGGAGAGACGACAGCGTCTGCAAGGTGAGAAGCCAGTCAGGGTCTGGAGTATGAATGAAGCACTTCATTTGCGATCAGGCACCAAGAGCAGGGTGGGAGCCTGAACAAGCTGGACCCACAAAGTCTTTTGTCGGGGCAGCGCTTCTCCTCCTGCAACCGTGTTATCGCTGTCTTCCAGGAATCCGTTCCGTTTTCTCCAAGCAATGTTCATCTAATTGGGTACAGCCTGGGTGCACACGTCTCAGGATTTGCTGGCAGTTACTTTGGCAGAAAGCACAAGATTGGGAGAATTACAGGTAACCGTGCCTGATAACTAACAACTGCAATCTCACAGATGCATCGGGCCGCGGAGCAAGGACCTGCTTTTCCAACAGTCTCCTAATGAACACTCCCCGGGCTCCCCTGTGCAGGGTCGGTGTCCCAGGGACGGCTTGTGCGCTGTCGGAAACGCGAGCACTGTCACCGACTGCTGTCCAAGAGAACTCAGACAGCGCAGCCTCCATTCCTGCTGCCTTTCCTCACACAGATGCCTCTCATAGTCAGGCCTATGGGATCTAAAGAGTAGATTTTTCTGTACACTTTTGCAGCAGGAAGTTTATTCTTCAATTTATAATTTAAAAACCCCAACATGGGCAAGTTAAAGAGTCAGCCCTAAATATGCTGTACCGTTTGTGCCTCAGTTTCCACACTGGGGAAACACCCGGGTCTTCCTCGGGGGCCGTTTGCATTGAGGGAGGTCGCCCTGCCCTAAAAACCTCACCCCGCGCTCTATGCCAACTCGGAAATGGCCCCGGGTACCCAGGAAGAGACACAGACATGCGCGAAGGCCTCTCCTCCAGGCGTTCCCAACCCCATCCGGGCCCCCATGCCGCCCCAGAGTGACGTGAGGGAAAACATGCCTGACCGGATGGTTCCCCAGCCAAGTCCTCAAGGCCCCCAGATCCCCCGAAACGGCCCAGGCAAGGCCCTTCACAGTGCAGTGTCCCCAGAGCTCCAGCCTCTCCTCCGGCAGTTCCTTTCCAACAGGTCTAGGCTTCAGTGACACCAGACTTTCCTCCACGTCACGCAGACGCCATGGCCTCTTGCGCCTCTGAGTCTTCACACATGCTGTTCTCTCTGCCTGGAATATCTTTCTGCCCCTCGCCCACCAGCTCTCATCTGCCCTCCAACTCCTGCTCGTCCTTCAAGACCCAGCAGGCTAATACAATGTTTCACAGGCTAAAGCAGTCCAAAAGTAATTTAAGAAGAATAGCATTGCTATGACCTTTTATTTTTATCAAGTAAGAACATTTTTGGCAACTATTAAACACCATCTATTTAATACTATGTTAGATGGTATTAAATACCATCTATTGTTATCATTACTTCACCAAAGAAGACATTTATTTTAATATGAAAAAGATGGGGATAATAGCAGATATTTAAACCAAGTAAATTTGTCAGTATAAGAATCCTTTTTTCCATCTTGCTGGCGTCTGGGGAGGCCTGGCCCCTAGACCAGTAACTGTGTCCCCGCTGCTGTGATGTAGCGCCCGACGGCCTGGGTGTGAGCAGACCTTCCCCAGAAGGCCCAGGAGGCCCGGCCCGAGGAACTAGGACTTGAGGCTGATCAGAATCACAGAGGCCGCATCAAGCCCAGGACCGCCTCCTCTCTGACTGATACCCTGGGCCCCAGCAGGCATTATTAGCCAGGCCACATGTCAGAGACTGCAGGATGGCTAATGACTCTGTTGTCCCCTTGCAGTCAGCCTGATGAAGGAAGGAGTATAAATCACCCCGAGACATTCTTCATTTAGAACTGCGGGGAGGGCTGGAGAACGGGCACTCTCACGGCCTCCCGTCAGTTCCTCCGCTCCACTCGGGGCTGACAGCTGGGGCTGACAGCCAGGGCTGACGTGGGGCATCAAAGGGCCCTCCTGAGAAGGTGAAGGAAGAAAGGGAAAAAACCTTGAGTGCACAAATGCTCCCCAACTCCTGCCAGCCAGGAGCTGCCTCTCGCCTCATGCAAACCCATCTGTCACTCGGGGACCAGAGCTTTTGAGCTGTGCTGTTTGCTCTCAGTGTCTTCTCCATCAGGGACCAGGGACGTGCCAAGGCTGCTCTGGACCATCCCATGAAATGACAGTGTAGGAGAAAAGCCAGCTTGTTTAGGGAAGTTATAGACAACATTCTGGCAAATAACTTCTTTTTTCATGGGTAGGTTCAAACTACTTACAATAAGCACAGTGGGTCTTTTGCATGCAAACAGATGATGCTCATGAAAGTAGCTTGAGAAGTACTTAAAATTGATTTGCTTAAATAAATCAAGCATTGCCTCATAACCTTACTTCTACCACTGCATAGTTCCTGCAAAACTCTCTTCCCCATAGATAATGCCAGGCCTGTGTTCAATTTTCAGCACTGTGAATTACTGTGGTTTTGCTGCAAAAAGGTTGTGGCAAGATTTGCTCGAGAAAGATTATGCCCTAGGATTTTCTTCTTCCTGCTAGCCCATGAACGTGCAATAACATGAACAAGCTAAAAAGAGCATTTCTCCTCCCCTCCCCTTGTTCCCACCCAAACCTTGCCCTTGCTTTCCTGTTAGGGCTGGATGCCGCGGGCCCTTTGTTTGAAGGAGCTTCTCCCAGCGACCGTCTCTCGCCAGATGACGCCAATTTCGTGGACGCCATTCACACCTTTACCTGGGAGCACATAGGCCTGAGCGTGGGCATCAAACAGCCCATAGCACACTATGACTTCTACCCCAACGGGGGCGCCTTCCAGCCTGGCTGCCACTTCCTAGAGTTCTACAAACACATCAGCAAGCATGGCCTAAATGGTGAGGAAGAAGTCATGGCCAAGAGCACTGGCCTGCACCCCCACCCTGGCATGGGGGCTCTGGATCCCATGCAATCTACCAGCTCTGTGGATTCTGGGAAGAGTTTGGCAAGGATGGGGGCCCAAGGTGTATGCTCACCAAGTCCATTCAGAGAGAGGGCTTGTGGGAATGGGTAAGGGCTTGTGGGAGTGGGTAAGGGCTGGTGTTCCCCCCGCAGGCCCCTCCTCCTCTCAGACAGAGGTCCTTGGAGCCCAAGCGCTGAGGACGCACTGAGGGCACTGTCAGGAATCCCCACCTCTTATCCCCACTTGGTGCAAAGCCTCTCCAGGGATGGTAGCCCTTCTGAGAGTTGAGTCCTGATGCCTGTGTTTAGTCCACCTTCTCCAGAAGCTTCATCACTCAGGCAGCTTCCACTTCTTGGCTGACACGAGGACCCACTTAATAGATTATAGCTTCTTGCTACTTGGCCTCACAAGAGTGGGAAAATTCTTCCACCTCTGTGAGGTTTATTCAGCTGATCGTCCAGGACAGTGCTGAGATGCTTTCAACTTAAAGTTCAGCTTTAAACTTGTCCTCCTGACTTCCTGTAGCTAGGGCAAAACCTGGATGTGGCATCAGCTGGGCCGTGATCCCACTTTTCTCTCAAATCTGAAGCAGTAACATGTGCATTGATAACATGCACAGGGTTGAAAAACAAAACTTAAAAAAGCAAATACCATACTCTCCACAGACAGCCCAAATTTCTCATTACTGTAAGATATCATCCTAATTAAAACATGCCAGCCCACTGCAAGCCTCTGGAGACCCCAGAGCTGCATACCAGTCTCACCCCAAGCATCCAAAATCGAGCTGAGAACACATTCTCTTGTGATTGCATCACCCCCATCACCCCTCCTGTGTCAGGATGCCCTTCACATTCAACGTGATCTCATTTTGGCTGGACTCCCAGCTTTCCAGCCACCCACGCCCAAGAGAACCCTCTGGGAGTGTCCCCTCCCTCTTCTTACATCTCCCGGGAGTCATCGCGCCTCCAGGCACCAGCAGTTCTGGCTGCCTGTCCGTCCAGCCCACCTCTCAGACCCACACCTCCCGACGCTCAGCACAGACTTCTAGGGTAGTGTGTAGCCGCCAGCTGCCTGGTAGATGCATCTCTGAGCACTGAGTGCTATTTGCTTTTGGGTGCTAACCTTCAAAGTGACGGAACCCAGTATACTCACTTAGCTTGCCCAACCTGCGTGTGGTTTTTCTCAGTTTTCTTCAACCTTATGTTGGCAAGTGATGCCACTCTGGGGTGGCTCTCACAACCACAGCTAAACGAAAGGTAACTTGATAACCATTCTACCACCCTCACGACCGAGCTGAGGCTTGGTGAGGTGGAGTGAGTCAGTGAATGTCTTCGAAGCCCCATTTCCTCACTTGTAACGGCGGCCTCAGAGCCGGACGAAGACGCGGGGAGCAGATGAGTGAAGGCAGAGTACCTGCCTCACGGTCAGTGCTTGACAAATGCAGCCGCGAGTGACCAAGAGCTAAAGTGACCAATGTCGGGGAAAGAGCTTTTGGTAAGGTTACCCGTGCATTCGGCACTTTCCATGTCTCGTGGTGGTTTTTCAACATTCTGTGTGAATCATTTACTAGATTAGGTTAATATTTGGAGAGAAAGAAAGACAAGAAGAAAAGGAAAGAAAGGGAGAGAAGAAAGGAAGAAAAGGTAGCTGAACCTTGTAAGCTTGCTGGAGGGGTAAGGGCCATTCAGACCTGGTCACTGGGGTGTGTTCTTCCAGAAGCCCATCCCATGCCGGTTTTACAGGCCAGGCGCCCCAGGGACGCAATGGCTGCTTTGGGACAGAAGGTAGACACTGGCAGAGGCCTCGGCTCCCAGAGACCAGCGGCTGAGCCCCCAGTGCCCCAGCCCGGGTGTGCCTGGCTTTACTAAGAAAAGAGGTATTCCAACAAGCCTTTGCCAGCTAACTCACTTGTGCATTTTTAACCATTTGAGAAAGAAATTTTTCTAAAAGGAATTACACTACCCCGCCCTCTTAAATAATTTGATAGTTTCTTAGTGACTTGGGGTTCCCTTTAAAACACCTACCGTAGCCTGCTGCGGCGCAGGGTGCCCGGGACTTCTCCTCCACACCAAGTGACTGAGAGGAGTCTACTCTTCCCGAAGTTTTCAGCCACCTATTACATGCAGCCTTGTCAGTGGGTCGTCAGTGGGGCGACCTCAGCAGCCCCACCCTTCCGTCCCAATGCGCTGCTTGTCCGCTCTGAGAAACAAGGTGATCCTTTGAACTGAAGGTTTAATCCTTTGGATTAAAGGTTAATAATGTCCTCCTTGCCTTGTGTTCCAGCCATCCCCCAGACCATAAAATGTGCCCACGAGCGGTCGGTGCACCTCTTCTTGGACTCCTTGCTGCACGCCGACCAGCAGAGCACGGCCTACCTGTGCACCAGCATGGACCGCTTCAGCCAGGGCCTGTGCCTGAGCTGCAAGAAGGGCCGCTGCAACACGCTGGGCTACCACACCCGCCGGGAGAGGCAGAGCAGGAAGAGCAAGAAGCTCTTTCTGGTGACGCGAGCCCAGTCTCCCTTCAAAGGTGAGTGCAGGCAGCCTGGAGCCTTCGCAAGGACAGGAGACAGCGCCCTGTCTGAAGGGTCAGAAGTTCCCTGGAGTCTTTTCCTGGAATGACTCCAGGTTCTATTTTACTGTTTCTGAAACTGCACAGATTCCACACAGTGACATTGACAAGGCCTTTCTTTTCCCAAGAATGCGGCTACCGTGCTGCCAGATGTGAAAAGCATGCTAACCCTTAGTATTTTCTGAAATAATCCTTGGGTTGTTCTCCCTTTATCCATTGTCATGGTCCCCTGAACAGTTACCTCGACCACCCAGGTCTCTCTGTTACAGAGACCTGGAGGTGTCTCTTAACCCAGACTACATGCAGCCCAGTGCCTTCATCTGCTCCCGACTCCAGGCTACATTTGCGGCTCCCCATTTCCCCAAAAGTTTCAATCAGCTGAGCATACAGGATACCATTGTCTGGTTGAGGCCTTTCCAAGATGCTTTTCAACTTCCACTGTTTCCCCATCAGATCCTCACCTCAGGCAGAAACAGAACCCCCGCACCTCTCTGGGTTGAACAGGAGGTCAGAGAAAGGGCTGTGCTCATATCTCAGGCTGAAGCCAGCAAAGAAAAATGCCACCGAAGCCCCAATCTTCCTGCAGGGTACCAGGCAACATCTATTGCCATTAACACTTCCGCCTAATCCTTAAAACAGCTCATGAGTGATTTAGCATCTTTCCTGGCACGTGCTCACCTGCACTGGGAGGAACCCATGTTGTGCTGTTTGATTACTACCGTGCAGATATTTGTATCTGCAGAAGGTGTATGCACCTATGCACCGTCACCACCACTACGCATTTATTTGCACAGCGTTTCATACAAAACATGACATGCAGCCATTATTCCCTGTGGTTCCCACACAGTCAAGCAAGGTCGGCCAGGATGGTTACTATCCCACTTTAAAAGCAGACCAAAACTCAGATGGAGTGACCTGCCCACACTCCCGGCTGTGGGCAGGTACATTGACTCCCAGTTAGTGTTCCTTTTCACTATCAGGTTTCCAAGTTCAAACTCCCAGGAGACTTATTTTTTAGGTGCAGAGTCCTCTGTTTATCTGAGCCTTTGCCCCCCACGCCCACCCCCAGCCAGATTTCCCTTCCCTGAGCCCAGGCCGGCCGGCCAGGAACCACAGAAATCATTGTGGGCAGCCGATGTCTTCTGAGAGTGCTTAGAGTGAGGGCGGGATCTTTCCCACCTGAAGCGCCGGAAGGTCCCCTCTGCTGCTTGTGCCTTAAGGGTGGAGGAGCCGGGAGTATCTGGGAGCAGGTGAGGGGACTGGGAAGGCCTCCTGCTTCAGGGAGCTCCCCCACCACAGGCTGCCAATTAGACACTCACTCAGTTGGATTAAGCATCTCCTCTTTTAAATGGCAAAGCCGCCTGGAGTGATTAAGTGTCTCAGATAATCACATTTCCCTGGATCTACTTTAATCCCGGAGTGTTAACATTTTGAGAGACTGTTCACCCCTGCCAGTTTCACAGACAGGGAAACCGAGGCCTGGAAGGTGGAAATCATTTGTCCAGGATCACAAAGCAGGGTCTTAGCACAGCCAGCATTTACACCCGCGACTCCAACCAACTAGCTGAGTGATTGTTGTTACCGCAGTAGCCTGCCCGGTCTGCCTGCGGAGTAAAGGAGGTAGAAGAAGGTTGGGGGTGGGGTGGGGGGGTTGCTTTCTTTCTGGGATCAACTGGGAAGAAGGGTCATATTTCACGTTCCAAGGCTGAGCTGTGCATTTGAAGTGAGGGACTTGATCCAGGCTTAGGGATCTGGTGGGGGCTTGAGGGTGGGAAGAGAGAAGAGTGTCAAAAGAAGGGAGAGGTGGAAGAAAGAGCAGTAGACACAAGCCCAGCTGAGTTCCTCTGTTTTGCCCAGCACCCCACCCCCACCCCACCCCATGTCCAACCTCCCTATGCTGCTGGTGGGAGCTCCCTTCCTGCTAAGGAGACCACAGAATCACAGCAGCTACCAACACTGATGTGATCACTTATTCATTTCTTCTTCAAACATTAGTTGAGCCAGAGCAGGCAGAGTCCCTGCCTCTGCGGGGTTGAGGGAGACCAGCCCCGGCCATTCAGTGCGTGCTCAGTGCTGTCCTGGAAAGACAGGCCATGAACCCCTTGGAGAAAACACTTGAGTCTCTATTACCAACTACCTACCTTAACAAGAATTGGACCCACAGGGCCGGTGATGATGGAGGTCGGCCTATAAAGTAGGACTGCCTAAAACTGGTCAGAACCCAAACCTGCAGCCGGGTAGCAAGGTTTCAGTGATGCACCCTCCCCTCCTCGGGGCCCTCCCAATTCTCCCCAGTTTTGCTTCAGTGCCCCCAGTGAGCCAAGTCCAATTCATCTGCTCGCCGGTGGCAAGGAGCAGGCCTGCGGTCACACCAAGTGGTCCTGGGACTGGCTGGGAATTACACTCAGGTGAGGCCCCGCCCATTGGGAAGCAGCTGCTCACAGGGATGCTGTGATCTGTATAATGCTGTGTCACCCAATATGATAGCTGCTAACCATATGTGGCTATTTAAATTATTTAAATTAAATAAAATCAAAAATTTAAGCCCTCCGTCACACTAGCCACCTTTCAAGCGCTCAAATATGCTGTTGCCGTGTCAGAGAGCACAGAAATAGATCTCCATCACCACAGAAAGTTCTCTGGATGGTGCTGGCAGGAAGCCTTTAATCTAAGCCATCATAACTACACCCTTCACTCCCCATCACGGCCAAGATCATCTCCGCCTGGGGCCCCCAAAGCCTGTTTCACTGGCCACCTCCCGCATTTGATAAATATGTATCAACTCGTGAAAAAACAGACTTGCCCAACCCTGGTTCCACAGAACCCACAATCTGTGTTTTTCAAGGACATCTGATTGTACTATATATTTTAGGGTAGGGCCTGGCCGGGCAAGATATAAATCACCTCGCAGTTGTAGTTTCACAAAGGATGACTAACTTGGCCCTTGTTCCTCTGGCTCCTGAAATATTTTGACAAAACCATCAAAGGATCTATTTTGTACGACCGTCTGCCAGAACGCGGGTAAACGCTGGGAGAGAACGGCCATAGCAGAGGAGAATTGGGAGCGGTCGCTGAGTGACATGAGGCAATTCGTTGCCTATTTCCACTCTCATTCTCTCAGGAGGAACCTTTAGCTGTTTGGGAGCCAGTTTTTTAAGGGGGTGGGGTGGAAACAAGTCCATATTGAGTTAAATTCTGCTTAGCAAGCGCCTTATCGAATTGGTCCTGGCAGCTGTCAGATGAAGTAGTGGGTGGAGGGGAGGGAAGTGGCCCGTGGGGCCACAGTCCAGGCCCCATGCTGGATGTGTGCATAAATTATCCCGTTTAGTATTTAATCCTCACCACGGCCCAGAGACAGGCTGAGAGATAGGTAATGGACAGAGACAGAGAGTGGGGCTGTGGTGGGTGAGGGGGGATTGATTTATTTTCCAATAAAAAAATTAAGATTCAAGGAAGTTCAATCTTCCCAAAGTCACACCATTTGTGAGTAGCAAATGCACTGTCTGACCTGAGGTCTCTGATTTCATGGCCCTTGCTCCTTTCACTCCGCATGGCCTTCTCCACCCCATCTCTCTCTCTCTCCTTCTTTCCCTCTGTCCCTCCCTCCCTCTCTCTCTCTCCTCGGGCCCCATCCAGCAGTGAGACCTTGCTTCTGTTGCTGCTCCAGCTGGTAAGAGCACTCTTTTCTTCTGGTTGGTGAGATGACCTGGGGAGTCTGTGTGTCTTTGGCTTTTCTCAGCTACTTCTTTGGAAGGTTTTCACTGACTTCCAGAGAGAGTTCTGGAAGAAACAATACTTACAGGAGAGGGTGTACAGGCTTGGGATTGGGACAAGGAGTGTCCAGAATTGGGCTTTGCCACCAACTACACATGTGAACTTGACCTAGTGACAGAACCTACCTAGGCCACGAAGGGGTTGCGTATGGATGGGGATGGGGTGACCCACTAAGACGGGCCCCCACGGGTGGGGCTCGGAACCGTGCCTGCTCGGTCCAGCTGGTATAAAGGGAACAGGTGTCCTGAGGTTAACACCTTCCAGAAGCCGTCACTTTTACAGATTCCATTGCAGCGCATCCTCACACCCACCCTGTGGGGGAACGCTTAACGCCCATTTATAAAGGAAGGACACTGAGCGTCAGAGAGGCTGTGCGTGCTCACCAGCACGTCGTGCTAAGCGGCAGAGTCGGGCTCCAACCTAGGGTCCTGTCCCTCAACAGAGAGCCCGTTGCCATCCACATGAACCCCCACAGTGCCAGCGCTGGGCAGCAGGGCACCAGCCAGCACAGCAGTCCTTACTGCTCACACTCTCACTCTCACACATGCACACACGCACACACACTCCCCTATTTCCACCCCTAGCACAAGGGACAGCTACCCACAGAAGGGGCAAGCAACTGATCTTGTGGCATTGGGCACCACTTAAATGGGGGTTACTGTTAAGCCCAAAGGTGTCACCAACCTAAGCACACAGGCACACACGCATATGCTAACAAAACCCCTTTCCCTCCTCCTTCGAGCCTGCTCCAGGTTCATTCATGCCGCCCCTCCCTGCACCCCGCAGCACCGGCTGCCTCCAGGCATGGCCTTCTGCACTGCACCACCCCTGGGCCTCCCAGTCCCAGATCGTCAGCCCGCTCCTGGGTTAGAGGCATTTCAACCCTGGAGCAAGCCCTCGGTGCTGCAAGAAAACACAAGAGATCCCATTCTTACCATCTCCACCAGAGAAAATCGATACATGGGAAAAAAACGGCCTCTTTGATGTTTGCAAAGGGAGTCATAATATCTCCCAGAGCCTATATCTAATGATTCAGAACCATTTTTTCCAGGGAACTAAGAAAAATAAATAAATAAAAATAAACATGTTCTCTCTTCATAAATTTCACAACCTCGTGCTCACAGTGGCTCCTTGTGAAAAGCAACTTCAGCTGTTTTGCGTAAGTGGCACCAGTGGGGCCCGCAGGAGAGTGGGACCCAGGACTTGCGGGCATCTGGCCCGGGCAGAGTCTGGTGAGGGCAGTTTCGGAGGCCTCGCCTCCCTGCTGCAGGTGGAGGTCGCCTGACCTCAGTCAGGGTTAAGCGACCAGCTCACCTTTCCCGTCTGTGAGACCTGCTGTCGTTTCCCCTGCCTGCACTGAGCAGCGTGTTGTCCTGGCCTCGCTGCACGCACAGGGTCAAGGGCATTTTCCCTACGTCATTTTTGCAAATCCTTATAAGCATGGCATAAAGTATGGTGAGTAAAATTACGCTTCTTTCCTTAATTTTTGTAACAGTATCACTGTCCTGGAAGGGGGAGGGGTAGTGATGACAGGCAAATTGTCTTTTTTTCCCCAAGAAAAACAGTATAAAAATTTCAAAATAAGAAGAAATAATTAGTTCTCAGTATGGAAGGCCCTTTCCTTTTTAAAAATGTTAATGGCAAGGCTTCTCCAGAAAAGCGACTTTCCCGGAGTGGGGCATATGGGGTCCCCCACGCTATCAGCATGCTGAGGGCTCTGCAGCCGGGCTGCTGCACACACAAGGGCGCCTCCACTGCCCCAGCTCTGCCGCGGCCCCGCAGTCCGCACGCCTTCTGTGAAATCACTCAGGCCCCTTGCAGTTGACGCCCCCTTGGAGGCTCTGACTTCCCACACAGGTCCCACCCCAGGAAGACGCTGTGGGGGGAGGGGGAGACGCGGAGAACTCTCACTCGGGGATGTGAGAGCCGAAGGAGCCTTCACCACCATCTAAGCAGACCCGGGTCTTACACAAGCAATCGGAGCCACAGCATCTGAGATGCGGGGATCAATCTCCTTCTACAGGCAATTTAAGAACAAAGGAAGACAGAAACCCATCTCCAGGACAGAGACAGGACACATTTATCCCTGCTCGGGGGCTAAGAGTCAGGGGACAGGTGGGAGGAACCTGCAGCAGTGATAGCCCAGGATGGATGTCCGTGGGTGGGAGAGGCAGGCGCTTTGTCCTGGTGGCTTCATTTGCGCAGGTTTTGACCACAGCTTTTCTTCAGGGGCTGAGTGTCTACCATTTGTGTTCTGAGGGCAGATTCAGTTTACAGAACGAGAGCCCCAGGAAACAGTGGGAAGGGTCTTTTGGAATCAGAGAGACACCACGTTTGAAATCCTGCTCCACTTCTAACTATCTGGGTGACCTTGAACCAGCCTCCAAGTCTCTGCCTCCTTTTCTGTAATTCACCAGGATTATTGACGCCCTATCTGTCTAGGCTTCAGCAGAAAGCAGAACTCCATTGGCCTGGGTCAGCGAAAGAGAGTGGGCAGGCCTCCTTACGCTTGGCAGGCAGTCATAAAGCAACCAACCTCGGGCGTCGATGTACCTCGAATCTGACAACAGGCCAGGAAGAGCGAGGGAATAGCCCAGGAGAGCGGGAGCTGTGAAGGCATGGGGTGCAGTTACTGTGTGGTCAGGCCCCAAAGCAGGAAGGAGCAGAGAAGAAACACCCTGGCCTCTCTCTGCTCTCCCGCTGGTGCCTCCCCAGAGGTCACTGGTAACCAGAAACCGCTCTGCAAGGCAGCCCAGGCAGTTTTGTCTGTGGGGTCACACCTGGGTTCGGAGCTGGCGGAGAGTGGATGGAGATAGCAAGGGTAAGTGTGGAAAACACAGTCTAACCAGCATGTTGTCCATATTTAGTCTTGTTATGAGGACAAAAATAATGTATGTAAAACATTTAGTAGGTAGTCTAACGCATAGTAGGATCTCAACAAGTGGAAGCTGTTTCCTCACTAGTCCTATTCACACGTGGGGCCTTTATTGTAGCAGGAGTCCTGCCTTACTTTCACACAAAGAGTCCCGGACACAGTCCCTAGATGCCCGGTGTGTGCTGTGACCTGTAACCTGTGAACCCAGCATTAACGCGACCAGGACTGGCCTTAGGGAGAAAAGACCTGGACACCGGTGCCCATAAGGCAGAGGGTGACCAGAGCCACAGAAGACTCCCCAGCTGCAAGCTCCTCCAAGGCCAAGCCCACAGCTCTGGTTCCCTCATTTTCTTTCTTAATACTTTTTAAGGCTTTTCTTTTTCCAGTGAGATTCTAATTAGAATACATGCTTATTGTAGAAAATGTTGAACTTGTGGAAAAGCGTAGAGAAGAGAATAAAAATTCTCTCTCTACCCTCTCCAGAGATAAGCATTCAACATTTTTGTGAATGCCCCTCCTATGCTTTGTGTTTTATAGTCAGTCTTACATTACACGTACGATTTAATAGCCTAGTTGTTGTTTGGGGGTGCCCCCCCACTTCTTTTATAAGCACTGAAATCATTCCAAAAGTATCTTTTAATGAGCTCCTAAGAGTAAATCACATGACTGGGAATCTGAGCTCGGAATCAGCAGACTGGCGTCTAATTGCTGCTGAGCAGGCCTTCGCCACCCGACAGCAGGCAGTGACTTACCTTCTTCAGCTTCTTCGTCAGTGAGGGGCTGCGGGGGAGGATGAAGTAAGCCGCTTACGGAGTCGATGCAAAGAGAAATGAAGTATTTATTTATGCAAAACCATTACCTCAGTGTCTAGGGCAGAGTAAAAAGCTACATGGTAGCTTTCATAATTGTCGTTAATAGTCCTTTGTCATTCCTCTGTTCGTGAATATTTAGGGTATTTCTGATTTATTTTCAATTAAGTAATTCTGCTATGAGATGTTTGAATTTAAGTCTTCTTTCCATGCTTCAACTTTTTCCTTAGTGTGTATAAAGCGATTGGTCTCGGATTTCAACATTTTAGAATAGTTCATTTCTGGAGCCAGGCGGCCTGGGCCTACCTGCCAGCTGTGCTGCTTGCTACCTATATGGTCCCGGAGAAGTCACTTAACCCCTCTGTGCTTCAGCTACCCCTGCTCTAAAAGATCATGATGTAAGGATTGAACGAGATAACAGAAGGAAAACACTTGGCACAGTTAAAATAAATATCAGCAAACATTATTATTATCATTCATATTGCCAGTTACACTTTTACTTGTTTATCCCTGACAGCTTTTAGCACTGGGCTGAGCACCAGGATAGTTCCAGTCAATACATATTAAACTGGGTTAAAATTCATTGTTAGCGGTGTTCCTTGGGTACTCTGAAAGATGTCCTGCCTCCTCATTAGGAGGTTACCTGGGTTCAGTTCACCTCAGCCCTCTGCATCATACCCGCCTCCCTCAGCAGATGCCTGTGGCCTGTGTCTTTGGAAAGACCTTTCGTTTGGCCTTCGTTCAACTTATAACACTGTTCTCTTGTAACAGAGTTTCCTAGACACACCTTAAATAGTGTAGGACCTCTCCAGAGGCTCTGGGATTGTTAGCCAGAGCCCCTGTCCACCACTACCACCCAAAGGGTTGGGGGCCCTTCTTGGTACTTGACCCACAGCCCTTACCTCTCACCCACAGTCTCATAGTCCTGAGAATATCAAACTACTTTATTCTGAGCAGGAAGATTTAAGCACCCATTCTGTACGGGTCACTGGAGTAAATCCACCACAAAACCCAAATGGGAAGAGCGCTGTATGCCAAAGGGTCGGTTTGTATAAATAACCCAGAAACCCAGCAATGCGGGCACACCCTGCAGATGGGGTGTTGGCAACACACCACTAGCCACAGCTGCTAGGTTTGTGTGTAGCTACCAGTCTCCAGTGGAAATGCACCATGTAGGAGTTAGTAGAACGATTCATGAGGGTGAGGAATTTCAACATGCTGGTACATGAAACGGATGACCAAGTGGCTAGTTCTATATTCTATGCTTCCCAGTGGGAATGCTCATATATCAAAGCTTGAAACACAGGTCTGGACTCCTCAGAGGTGATTTTCCATCTTGCTAAATATGAATACATATCCTAAGACTGCTAAGCACACTGTCAGGTCATTCATCCCACATATGTTTAGTAAGTAACTACTACGTGCAAAGCACAGTATCAGCACAAGTGGGTTGTCATTAGAACAGGAAGGGCAAGCACGCAGCAAGCATACCATAAATCCCCTACCCTTTGCCCAATACGGACTCTAACTGGTCTTCCAAGAGCCTGGACCTGGTCTCAGAACCCAGTCAGAACACAGGCTCTCGGGGGTCCTTTCAGTCACCCTGACGTGCCACATTACACCTGTCCACAATCTTGGAGCTCAAACACTACAAGCACTTAAAGAATACGGACACAGCAAGAAAAAGAAGTTCGAGGAGCTTGCAGCCAACTTGGAATGAGGTAGGGGAATTGTGAAGACGGCCCCACAGCTGGCTGGCGCGACGATGCAGGCCCAGCCAAAGCCATGTGAGAAACCTTGGCAATAGGTCCATGCTAAGAGCACAGATGCTGCTCTGACCTTGAACTAGTCACTTCACCGCTCTGAGCCCATTTTCTGATGTATAAAATGAAGACAGTAATGACACTACCTACCTCATAGAGTTGTTATGAAACGTTAATAAGATGCTGTAATGTGAAGTATCTAACAATACCTATCTACTGGTAAGCAATTTGTTTTTATTAATCAAATAGAGATTGTATTTAGGTAAAGAAAAATAAAATAAATTTTCCTCTTTCAAACAACCCAGTAGAAGGACATAATGGACATCTGGTAAAATAGAAAACTTTCAGGCCCATGTACTAGAACTCAGGTTACCTTATTTCCATTGGGAAAATGTGCTCACTAAACCCCCAGAACGAGTTCCCAGGACCAGCCCCAGGTACGGAGCTGAGGTCATTAGGGCGCGTCTCAGCCGGCGTCCTGCCTCGCCCCAACACTGACCCCATCAAACAGAGGCAAAAGGAAAAATGGCAGTGTGTCCTCTTGCCTTTGGTGCCTAAAAGGCATATATCCTTTGATGTATGAAAGGGGACCCCTACAAAACACGTGGAATAGTCCAACAGAATTGCACCCAGAAATTGGCAATGCCAGACATTCTATACTCCAGTTTCACCTTCTTCTGTTGGATAATTCTTATTAGTATTATTTTACAAACACAAGTCCTCTGTAGACATTTAGAAAGTACAGAGAAGGAAAGAAAAGAAAATAAAAAACATAATTCCATCGCCGGGGGCTGGGAGGGGAAATTGGGGTATCTATCCATCCAGACTTTTCCCTCTGCATTTTTACATTTTAAAAATGAGATTTTTAATTTAAACATTTTCTGTTTAAATTCTCTTCCTCTCTCTCTCTCCTCCCCTCCCCCTCCCAGTGTACCATTATCAGTTCAAGGTCCAGTTCCTCAACCAAATTGAGAAGCCAGTGGAGCCAACCTTTACCATGTCGCTCCTGGGAACCGAAAAGGAAGTGCAGAAAATCCCCATCACGCTGTGAGTATGAAGAGCGACCCTGTGCATGGAGAGGACACGTTCATTTTCTCACAGGGACTGGCTAGACTCTGTACTTCTCGATGGTTAAGCCAGATACGACCCACTCCTCTCAGCCCGTTCCGACTGCCCCAAACACACTGTCAGAAGAGACACCCACCCAAGCCCAACGCCTTGCCATCCCTCCTCGGCCTCACCCTGCCCCACCAATTACTTTATGTCGGTGCCACTTGCGTCTGTGACGGGCCCTCTGCCCTGTGGGCCGAGCGGACAGAGAAGCCAGAGGTGGCCCAGTCCTGGCCGCAGTGCAGGAAGTAGATCCGCGCAGGGAGGAGTGCTGAGGGCCAGAGCAGGTGTCCACAGGAAGGCCCCGAGTGCCTCTCCAGTGAGTGCTGAAAAGTAGCCCAGAAATAAAACTGGTATCAGTCAACTTGGCACCGATTTTCCATCCCAATCCACCTGCACTGCCAGCCCGTCCCATCTGTCCCCCGTCCTGTTCCACACCTGCTCACAACACAAGCAGTGGCCTCACGCCTCCCTCAGAGGCTCCCCAGCCTCACTGGGCAGAAAAGGCCCATCAGCTGCTTTTCCTCAGCCTCTCCCCTTCCAGTGTACACTCTCCTTGGAAAGTGACCCCGGTCCTCCGCTCACTCCAGGGACGGTCCTCAGCTTCTGAAAATTGCCCCCAAGCTTTGATCCCCACCAGTCACCCTGCTTCTGTCACTCAGAAAGTGGGTGTTGGTGCTCTGCCCTAGCAGTAGAGAGGATCTTAGCCTTAGGATGCTCCCAGTCTAGCAGGGCGGGGACATTCCTAAGTGATCCTCTATAACGTTCTACGGGAAGAGCTATGATGAGGCACTCAAAGAAACTCTCCATCCACCTGTCTCACCCTAAAGCTAACATTACCTGCACACTGTCCCAACCTCTCTCTGGGGGATTGTTCTAAAAGGAGTGGAAAGGGCATCTAGGTGGTCTCAGTGTTAGAGTATTTTTAATGTTGTGGCAATCACTGAGTAAAACTGATAATGATACCTATGAATATGCACTTAAGTCTTCCTGTAATTTGTACACCCTTTTAATACATGATTTTTTATGACTGTCATGCTTTGTTGTTTTAATAGAAGTTTCTATTTATATGGGGGGAAATGAAGCCTTAATGGGAGAGCAGAGTGTGGCATGGCACTCCTGTGCTCATCAAACCTGCGGAGAGCTGGGTTACGCAAAGGCCATTGCCCGGCCCTGTGGTCTCATCAGGGACAGTTTTCCCAATTTGTTGATGTAAAAACTAGGAAGCCAGAGCTAAACAAAGTTAGATAGATCTTTTGTTGTGGAATTCTCAGAGCCTTTTAAATACACTAACCTAGAAAATAGTATGATTTTCCCCAATATTGGTGGTCTAGAAAGCCCCTTATTTATCCTGGTGTGTCTATTGCTATCTCTATGAACAACCTGTCCTAATCCAGTTTGAGAAATACAGCAGAAATGACCCTCGCAAGTCACACATACAAACCTAACACGCCCTGGCTGTATCTAAGCATCGCTCTGCTGTTACAAATAAATGGACTGTGTCCGGTTTCCTTTGTATTTTCAAGGGACGAAGGAATTACTAGTAATAAAACCTACTCCTTTCTTATCACGTTGGACTCGGATATTGGCGAGCTGGTCATGATCAAATTCAAGTGGGAGAACAGTGCCGTGTGGGCCAACGTGTGGAACACGGTCCAGACCATCATCCCCTGGGGCAGCAGACCCCACTACTCAGGCCTCGTCTTGAAGAGAATCGGAGTCAAAGCAGGAGAAACCCAGCAAAAGTGAGTGCTAATTCAACGTCCTCCTAACAGCTATTAAGCATCTACACGTGCCAGCACTATGATACTTTAATACTTGCATTTGCATGGAGTGGGCATGATTATGTCCTAATAACGGAGTGTAGACACTCAGGGAGGTGAAATGCCCACTCTGAGTTCGCTCAGCCGCGAGTGGGAGGACCGAGGTCTGCATCCAGGCCTTCTGAGTGCTAGCCTCATGTCTTCCCGCCGCCTGTGTTTGGTAGCCGCCTGCCTCTGGAGTTTGCGAAGAATCTCCCTAGCCCGATACAAGGACCATGCTTTGAGTGACAGGGACCCAGATTCGATATTTTTGTTGTCGTTCTTGTTGTTGTTTACTCAAAGGCATGCTTTTAACAGATTGCAATCTCAAAATCTCACTCTGTGATGGCACTTTTCAAATCTTTGCCTGCCAAAGAATCACTGGGAAGCTTATTAAATATGCATAATTCCTGGGCCCACCTGCAGAGCTGCTGACTCACCATGGTCTGTAGAGGGACCAGGGACACATATTTGTTACTAGGAGCCCTAAGAAATTCTGACACGGACCAGTGGGTTACTCTTAAGAAATGCTGCTCTGTGTGATTTAATATCTGCCTTGGCCACAAGTTCCTCCAGGACAATAAAGGGCTAGGGAGGGGCTAGGGAATGAAGGAAAGGAAGATTTTCCAGCTACTCCTTCGGTCTGCTCAGCAGAGCAAAGAGATGCCCAGCATATTTTGCCATGGCAACCATCCTTGTCTAGAGTTCTGCAGGTCTCCACGAAAGGAGAATTCTGTCCTCCCCAGGCCTTCTCCTCTCTGCCCCCTGTGGGCAGGACACTTGTCTCGCCTCTCCCACCTCCTTTGTTGGGCAGCTCATTTCTCTCTCTGGCTTGTCCCCAGCAGGGATGGAAAACAGGAGGCCTCTCACCCTGAACTACATGCCTCCCTCACAACCCCCACCCCTGCCCAGGTTTCCCTGCCAGGAGGGGCCCAGGGCAGACGTGTGCCCCCTGAGTCCCTCCCACAACTGCACTCTGAGAGCGGATCTTTCTGGGATACAAAATCCTGGCAATCACAAAGAGCATAGTCTGCATTCTGCCAACAGATTTCTCCACACGATCAATTTGGAAAATTAAACTGCTTCTCTCCTCCTCTACGCTTAGCTATTCTTGCGCGACGGTTTGGCCCTTTAGATTAGCTCCACGTCTGAACACCACCCCTCCCCGCATGGTGTCAGCTAGAGAGTAACTCCTCCGGTGTGGTGGCTGTTCACCACGACAATTCTGTGTGACTTGACCTCAAAGGTTATGTACAAGACAACCCTACCTTCTCCACTGGTGCTTACCCAAATGGATCTCAGGAAGGAAGGGAGGGAGGGGAGGGAGCGACACTTACTGAACTCCCACAGCACAGTGGGCATTAACAAAGTGCTCCAGGGTGGCAATCCCACAGAGTCTTCCAGTGACCCTCTGAAATGGGTAACATTGGCTGTGCCGACTTGGAACCTAAGGCTCACAGAAGTTATACAGCTTGGGGACATTGCTAATAATTGTCCAAGCCCAGATCTGACTTGGGTTCGTCTGATTCATGGCTCATTTGTTGCCCATGTACTGTTTCCAGTAAGCCCTTCCCCCGTCATTCTTGGCCCCATTCATCTGACCTTCTTTAGTGTAAACCAGCAGAGTTGCGGTGCCGGACATTAGTATATATGCACATCAAACCCTCCTCACGGCTGTTGGGGGTACACACTGAACAGACGGGAGGGGCTGTGGGACCCAGCGTGTTTTTAATGGGTAACTACTCAGTGCTCCTATGTGTCTTCAGTACCAGATACCACTGAGGGAGGCCAACAAAAAAAATCTGAGTTGTGGTGTTGGCATAAATGAAAGCAAGAGGCATTGATTTTATTCAGAATATGCTCTGTCCTGGGTCTTCTCCAGACTTACTGTACACACAGACCACCTGCAAATCGTGTTAAAATGCAGTTCTGCTTTAGTAGGTCTTGGGAGGTGCTTTTCCAGCAAGCGCCCTGGTGCTGCTGATGCTGCTGGTCCGTGGACCACGCTTCAACTAGCGAGGGCTGAGCACCACATGGCCTAGGAATTTCAGAAGAAAGACGTCAGTTCAGGGTGGTGCTGTTGGGGCTGCGCTGCCACAGGCTTTGGGAGGCCAGGAGGCATTTCCAGAGAGACAGGCAGGGAGCAAAGCAGGGTGCAAGCAAGATCTAATGGCCTCTGCATCTGCCAGTCCTAAACTCTAGTTCTGCTTCACATCTATGTAGAATAAATATGTAGGTTCATTCAGACCATAACTGCACCTCTCTGAGACTAAACTCTTCAGTAATAAATGGGAATGATATTAATGTATCTCATGAGACTAATAACAATTACTAATTTTTAATTACCTTCTGCACACCGAAATCCCAGAGCCAAGATGCAAACTCTTAACCTCGTACTCTTAATCTCTCTGCTAACTATCAGGGGGCAAAGTGGTTAAATCATTTGCTCTGTGACTCCACGGGGTTATTTTTCTCTCCCAAGTTGGGGGCCAGCGTGTCTGTTGTGGGGTGAAGGGAAGGGCAGATGATATTAGCCCCACTGGAGGGCATAAAAAGCAACTGGCTAAAAGTAATGAGATGTTCAATTTCCACAGTAATCATGTAATTCAAAACAAAAATCAATGAAATTATCTTCGGTCACCCATTAGCTTGTCAGGAATTCAAAGACGGATAACATCCAGAGTGGATCCAGGTGTTGGGACAGGCGTGGGGCAGTGGGCACTCTCATCCAGTAGTGGCAGGAGTGCATGTTACGGAGCTTCTGCGGGGAATTTCACTCAACAGCTAGCATGTGGTGAGCACCTCCCTCATGCCAGGCACTGTCGTGGGCACCAGAGGCAGAGCAGTGAACAGAGGAGACAAAGGCCCTGATCTTATGGAGCTTACATTATCAAAATTTTACATGTGATTAATACACATGGCCCAGAATATAACATGACGCAGAATGTTCCAGGCGTCTAAAATGCGAATGATGTTCACAGAGGATAGACATGTACAAAAAGCCTCCTGCAGTGCTATCTGGAAATGGTAAGCCACTGGGGAGCCACAGCACCACTGGCAGGACACTGCTGCATGCGTCGCTCCCCGTGCACGTGACGGGGTGTCATGAAGCAGGTGCGCTGATACGACAGGGCTCCGAGTGCATTACGTGGTGACAAGGAAAATTTTCAGAAAAATACCTACAAAAAATCTTGACATGTGCACATGAACATTGATAGATGTGTGAACGCCCTGGAAAGACATGAAGCAGGGAGGCAAGTGAGGCTGGAGAAGGGTGATGGAGAAGAGGATCGGGAATATTTGACTTTATGCTTTACTATTTGAATTTTTCAAGAATGCATTTATAAATCACTCATACCGCTTTTACTTCAGCTGCACTGAAGTGCACTTAACGAACTGTAAGATATACATAGTGTACGTCACTGTGATTTGATACACGGGGCCGGCAAAAGTAGGTTTGCAGCTGTGTGTGCGCAACAGTTTATCCTTGTGTTATTATTTACTCATCATCGTATTATTCATTTGTGTCACCCACTGTAAACCTACTTTTGCCCAATCATGTACCAATACATGTGAAAGGGTTCCTCTGGTCTGGTTAACACATTCATTACCTATTTACCATTTTTGTTGTTTTGAGAACATTTACATCTACTCTGTTAGCCAATTTCATTTCTACCATAGAGTGTCACCAACTATAGGTGCTATGTTTTACCTTGTTAGCTCAGCAGACCTTATTCATTCTATAGCTGAAAGTCTATACCCGTTCACTGACCTCTCCCCGTTCCCCTTCCCCCAGCACCCGGGAACCACTTTTCTATGATTTTTCTGGCTTATACACGAATTTAAGAAGTCTCATTTAGTAAAGACTTGACCTCAGGTGCAATTCAGAGAGAAGGAAGCCATAAACTGGAATTCTCTGTGACTACTGCTGAATTCTCTCTAGTAGATGCAGTTGAAGTTAGTAATACAATATAGCCCCTTGGGCCAAGCTACTGGTCAAAGCAGTCTAGCCGTTGGTCTCCATGAGAGACCCGAAACAATTGCGATGTCCTTTTTGGCAGGACAGCGTCCACACCGCTGTGAGGAAGGGGCAGGGCTGACGTGACTGAGCTAGGCAGAGGCTGGGGACAGTGGCCTCCTGCCCACGGACCTTGAAGAACGGCTTTAACAGTTTGGAGCTGGTCCACAGAAGGAAGGCTGGGAGCGAAGCCCCCCCCCGAGTGGAGCAGTGGAAGGGACGGCCAGTGTTTGTCTGGAGTCAGGGCAGTGTCGTGAAAGGAACGCCAGTCACGCTCAAATCTGTGACGAGCGGTTATGAAGGAGGACAAAGGGGGACTGCCCCTAGGACTTCGGTTCTTCCAGAACTGACCCCCCTCTGGAGCAGAGCCCCAGGAAGGCTTATGCTGCTTGCTTTCACTGAAGTTATGAAACTATCTGCAAATATAGAATCTAATTTTTAAAAAACACATCACGTGTTATATCAAATGAGTATTTGACAAAGGATGAGACACTTCAATAAGTTCCATGTAAAACTTAATGATGTGTTTGCTTTATGTTTTTCTATTCAGAATGGTATTTTGCCCAGAAAACATGGATGACCTACAACTTCACCCAACCCAGGAGAAAATCTTCGTGAGATGTAACATAAACTCTAAAAAACTGAAGAGATAGAACAGATGAGTTTTAATGAAGACCCAGTGTAAAAAAATAAATGATCTTATTCCTTATCTGGAATGGTTGCCTTATTTGGAAACAAGTTATATAAAAGAATCTTGCATAAAGTTTAGACTTCAAGGGGGAGTATGTTTCACTACTATAAACTAAGTTTTTCATAACTATATTATGTAACTGTATTCAAATATTAATGCAACCAAATATTTTCCAATTTTAACTCTGATTAAATTGTAATATATGCAAATAAGTACAAATGCAAGAGCCATTTTAGATCTGTTGTTCTAATTTAAAATGTCTTTCCCAATTAAGTCAAATTTCCCATATTTCTTTGCCAGTTTATTCTGATCAGTTTTCGAACCATGCTGGAAAGATACTTCTTTATTACATAACCAGTGCTTCAATAAAGTGAAATTAATCACTAGTTGT
Source organism: Micronycteris hirsuta (assembly GCA_004026765.1). Taxonomy (NCBI): domain Eukaryota; kingdom Metazoa; phylum Chordata; class Mammalia; order Chiroptera; family Phyllostomidae; genus Micronycteris; species Micronycteris hirsuta. Next base: position 120,022 of record PVJI01003258.1, read on the forward strand.
CCCAAATTTCCTCTTTTACTAATGCTTGCCACAAAAACTAGTGGAGAACTTGGAAGGTCTCACAGTTAGGTATCAAATCTCAAACTGTCCGATACATGAAATAATGATGTTAGATCGGCAAATTCCATCACGGAGCATGCGAAGGAAATACCAGGTATGGTAGTCCCTTGGAAACGTGCTTCAGGTGATTCAGAGGAGGAGCGCAGCCCCGCACACTTCACCACCAGCCCTGACATGGCCTAGGCTCCCCACAGCTCATCGTTCACACGCTCTTCACCAACGCAGGGTGGACTGGGCTGGTGCAAACAAAAGTCCCGAGGAGAGGTCCGTCTCTGAATCAGTGAAAGATTATCTGGCATGATTCACCTTTGTTTGGAAAAACAGCTGGGTCAGTGTTACGTTGTGTCCTGAATGCTACTCTTGCCTGCAAAAGTATCTGATGAAACTTTAGGTAAAGTGTGCGTGTACCTACAAATGATGGATATTCAAATGAACAATATTTTCTATTATGGCTGAAATACTAGATTCACCCTAAAATCATGTTTCATCATTTCTGCCTCTGTCTGTCTCTCTCTCTCTTCCTCACTCTCGGCTGTGGATAAAAAAAAAAAAAAAATGAGCCGTAGTTATACGTACAGGAACAGAACTGACTCTAGAGTGAGGCGAGAGGCACTCAGGGTACAAAATTTAAAGAAGCACTCATGGGATTGTGCATTTCCGCAAAGACAGAAATATATACCGTATGATACAAACAAAGCTAAACTATATGATCAGGGATGGATAAACAGGTGGAAAACTCTAAGTAAAAGCAATAAAATCACTAGCACAACAGTGACACTGGGGTAAATCTAGGAAGGAGGAAGTGCACCTGAGTTTCCAGGTGCCGGCGAGACTGTATTCTCACTCTAGGTGGTGGGTGCCCAGGTGTCCGTGTGTTTACAACCATTTTTAAAACTGTACATATCTATTCTATGCACTCATTTTTGGAATGAATGTCACAGTTCACAATACAAAAACAAGAAAATAAAAGGCAGAGTTAAAACCAACATTTTCCTACTATAGGGTGATGCATTTGATAATAATGTAGTTTCACACAAAATATAATTAGAAATTATTTCATCTTTCATAGGAAAACGTGAAGTGACACAGTGTATCATAACATTTTGGGTAGAGAACTCAATAAGTAACCAGCATGGCAAATTGTTAACTGGGACATTCGAAACTCCTCTTGGCCTGGATCGTTTTCACTTGGGAAGATGCGCTCACCGCCCTCACATTTGCTGAAGTACGGTACATCTTAGGACGGAAGTCAAATGGGGAAACTGAATCATGCAGCCACATCGTTTCATTGCACATGCAGAACGCTGGCTCATACGCTGATTATACGCACCTCTCTCCGAAGAATCTGTACTTAGGAGCCAGCTCAGGAAAGATAACACTGGCATCTTGCCTTTCAGGCAAAAGCCTGTTTGTGCCTTTACTTATAAGAGAGCGCAAGGAAAGAGATGGAGCATCGATTAATACTGCAGCTGGGCTCTCTGAGGTGCGTGGAGTTGGAGAGAAGGAAATGAGCCCTCCATTCAAGACTGAAATGAATGCTCTCTCCTCCACAGCAGAGCTGAGTATCCTCAGTGTTCACCTTGACGGTGTCGCCGCAAATACTGCAAACGCTTTGATTGCACTTAGGCACATCTAGGGTGGTGAAGCAGGAAGCCAGCTGCCCAGGGCAATGCCTGCTCTCCCACAGAGGAAAGTCAGGATTAGAGCAAAGTCAGATGGATGAGAAATAAAAAGGCAAGCAGGAGGTCACCAGATGGGTAGGAGTGTGGGGCTGGGTGAAAAAGGTAAAGAGATTAAGTACAAATTGGCAGTTGTAAAAAGGCACGGGGAGAAGAAATACAGAACAGGGAATATAGTCAGTGACACCGTGGTAACTATGCATGGCACCAGGTGGGTGTGGACTTACTGGAGTGGTCACTTCGCGATTCCATCCAGGGGATGTGTCCAATCACTGTGTTGTGTACCTGAAACTAATACTGTATGCCAACTGTGATTGAAAAATACATTTTAAAAATTTTCTTTAGAAAAGAAACAAGTTCCCTGGCCCACCTGGTTGGAAGGTCATCCTGTAAACTTAAAGGTCATGGGTTCTATTCCAGGTCAGGGCATGTGCCTAGGTTGTGGGCTCCATCCCCAGCCCTGGCGGGTACGAGAGGCAACCAATTGGTGTTTCTCACATCAGTGTTTCTCTCCCTCCTTTCCCTCTCTCTCTAAGCATGTCCTCGAGTGAGGATTTAAACAAAAACAACTTTTTTTAAACAGTCAAGCAAGAGGAAAACCAAAGAAGTCAATCCCAAAAGTCGCCGTTTACCTGCTGGCCTCATTTACACGACCTACTTCTCCTTGGATCCCAATGATCGGCGCACGATGACGGGCTCCTGACACACCTCGGATGGGACGGGTCCCCTCTCTGCTCTTTCTTCTACCTCCTCCTTCTTCCTCTCTCTCCAGAACTTTCTCCTGCCTGCCTCACTGAATCTTACCTGCCTATCCAGGCCCCGTTATTTTCACCAGTCATTTGCTAGCTCGTGCCAGCCCTCGGGTCTCTCTCCTCATCGCCTCGCTGCAACGTGAGTGACGCCGTGTACCACTCACTTGGCCCTCACTGACTGCTTTTCCTCCTCTCAGACTCCTCTTCTCCCCGCCCTCTGCCCAGCCTTTCAAGTTGGCTCTCCAAAGTCCGGGCCCCTTGTGCTCACTCGACTCTCTCTCTTTAAGCAATCTCGCCCACTCCTGTGGCTTTCATTATGACCCACACAGGCCAACCATTCTCACATTACAGTTCTCCCCTTTGCTGTCTCACAAGCTCAGAACATTCAAAACTGAACCCACGATGTCCTCCCTGCATCCCCGGCCCTGCTCCCGGCCATACCCTCCGTTCTGTAGCGCAGTGAGAGTTGTCACCACACCACCCTCACCTGCTGATGCCAGACACCGGGGGGCATCCATCATGTTTCCTCCCCTTGGGCCCCTCACGGTCGAACAATCTCCAAATCCTGTGGATTCTACCCACATTTCTTCAATGCGCTTACATCTTCCCGGCTCTGCCGCCACCGTTCCCTCCCATCACTCCCTCTGGCCAGGCTGTCTGCCACGATTTTCCAACTCTTCCTGTTGGGTCTGCTCTTCTCTTTTGATCCATTTTCATCACAACAGTCAGAGTAATCTCGAAAAAAAAAATCAGATCACATTTTCCTGTTTTAAGTCCTTCAAATGAATTCCCATTACTCTTGGGGAAAATTCCCAAATAATTACCCCAGCCCCCAGGTTCCGGGCAAGTCTCTCACTGCTGCTCCCTCGTTCACTACATCATTCATTGTCCACAGGTGCCAGCCCAGCCTGCACGTTGGAACGGCCTTGGAGGCTTTAAAAGCCGCCCGGGTCTCAGCCCCATCTCTGGAAAGTTTGATTGACTTGGTCTGGGGCAAGGCCTGGGGACTGAGGCTTAAACAGCTTTCCAGATGATTCTCACGTGTGCTACATTTGAGAAATGTGGGTCTGGACACATGGGCCATGTTTCAGTTCTTCTGAAAGTGCAAAGCTCCCTCCTGCCTCTAGGCCTCTGCCCGTTCTGTTGCTTTCAACCGCTCCTCTGCTCCCAGCTTTCTTCCTTGCTTCGGGGCCCAGTGCAGGTGTTACTACATTGGGATCCTTTAATGAGGACCGTCCCACCTGACACAAGCTTCTATCAGCTCCCCCTGCTATACTTACTCTTAGCATCTTTTCATTCTTCTGGTAAAATTATTGTAGCCATGCTGTGTGGAGCCATGAACAAAGTGAAAAATCAGGACGTTTTACAAAAGCATAAAAGCAGCATGTGAAACGATGCAAAGGTTTGTAAAGAGAAAGCTAACCACTCCCTGCATCCACCCGCTGCCCACCCCAGTGAGTCTCAGCCCAGGCAGTTACTCCTTCCAACATCCCAAAGCATTAATACACACTCAGGGCTTTCTTGTTGTCACCAAAGCAGAGTCATAGAAGTATACATGTTACTCTGCAGCTTGCTTTTATTTTTCAGTCAATGCTATATCATTGGTCTCCCTGTAAGCCAGGAGAGATGGATTTTTTCCCAATTTCCATATACGTAGAATTGCACACACTGCAGGAGTTAGTGCCATCTTTTTCCTACTCTCCTTCCTCGGGCAATTGCCCTGGCCCCTCACCCACATTAAAAACTAGAGGTGCAATTAAAATATCTCCTGTAGTCATATGTCCTAACATATAAACCCATTCTCATACACAGAGGGGCTTTCTCTATTTTACAAAAATATAATTCTACTATGTATTCTTTTCAGCAAATTGATTCTCTTACGCAAATCTTCCTCCTGAAATGTTTTCTAGGTCAATCGGTTTAGCTCATTATTTTTGTTGACTGCGTAATATTCTACATTGTCGAGGTGTCTTCATTTATTCAGTAGTCTCCTACTGTGGTGCCTTCGCTTTGCTTCCAGCTTTTTGCCCCTCTGCAAAGTGCTGCATGTGGCACCGCTATCCATCTATCCTATGTATGCCCAATAGTAGGAAATACTTTCAGTGGTGGAATTGCTAGGTCAAATATTTATACATATATCATTTTAAATTCAACGTTGCCATATTACTTTCCTAAAACACTGCGATTGTTCGCAAGTGTTGGTGGTTCCCCCAGCAATGTCCGAGTACCTGTTCTCTCCCCACTTCCTTGAGGGTAGAAATATTTCTGTCATTTCTGTCATTCTGGTGAGTGTATGTGGTGACATCATTGTCACTCTACATTTCCCTACCCACTTTGAGAACTGAGAGTCTTTCCATTTGTTTTACTGTGAATTAATTGTCCAAAACCCATTTTCTGTTAGAATGCTTGTCTTTTTCTTGTCAGTTTGTGAGAACTATGTATTTTATGAAATATGTAAACCCTTTATCTGTCAACTTCTTTGCAAATATTTTTCTAAATCTATTCCTCTATGGTATTTCTTTGTTATAGAGTAGTAATGAAGTCTCGGATTTCTTTTATAACAAACATACAGATTTCCTGACTTAATTATAGCCTCTCTCATCATTGAACTGCACTTCCACAAAATGAAGATTTTCTTCTGAGATTTGTTTGTTTTAAAGGCTTTAATAAATCTGAAATACACTTTTGTATAGGGTGTGAGATAGAATACCAATTATATTTTCTTTTATTTGGATAAAACTCACACTAACATTATTTATTAAATTTCCCTTGCTGAATTGAGATTCCACTTTTATCATAAATTTTAAGTGCATATCAGGAACTACTTAATTCTCTATTTTGTTATGCTGATCTTCTTGTTTATTTCTATTCTAATCAAACTTAATTAATCTCAAAGTCTTTCATTTATTTGCTTACAGAGGCTTTATATACTGTATATTCTCAGATATGTAGTCTTTAAGGTAATGACTTTACCTTAAGGACTTTAAGGTAATTTAGTCTAATTCCCCTAAAATCTTTGTTAATATCCTAACTGGGAATCACACAAAATATAGAAGTTAGTACAAGGAGAACTGGCCATTTTATTACATGAGGTCTTCTCATCCAGAAACATCGTGTGTTTTCTATTTGTTCATATTTCATGTTCTTTAATGAGATTTTACAGTTTTTATTTTTAACTTTTATTTATTCGTACGTATTTTATTTTTTGTCACTATTGAGAATGGAATCACTGATTCCATTTCTATTTTAATGGGGTTTATTTCTAGTATATAGATCAGCTTTGGGTTTTTGTTTGTTCATTCTATATTTGTCCACTTATCAAGTTACCTTGTTAATTCAACTTGGTTTGATTTGGTTTTCACTAGAATCTCATGGTACACAATCACTTCATCACCAGAAAGACAACCTACACTGAGTGTTTCATTCTTTACCTTACTGGCTGTGCCAAAGCTCTAAGACATAGGAATGTTGTTAGTGAACACCACCGTTTCAGTCTTGGTATTAAAAGTTTTAATGTTTCGCCTTTGTAATACTTTTTTTTTTTTTAAGTTTTGGCAAGGGAATTCTGCGGGGTTTAAGTGGTTTTGTTCCATTTTTCTTAGAAATGGCTACTGAAATGTAGGAAATGCCTTAGTAATATTGGTGTTTCCTCTTTCGTTTATTCATAACAGAAACTGTTGATAGATTTGCTGATACTGACTCCCACTTGCATTCTTGGGATAAATCCTCCTTGGTTACAATGTACTTGTTCCATAACATTACTGGACTTCACTTGCTAAAATTTATGTAGATTTTGCCTTATTTTCCTAAGCGAAACCAATCCACGCCTCCCTGTGTGTGCCGTCATTGTCCTGCGCTGACGTTCTCAGCTTTCCTCGGCAGCCTTGAGTAGTTTAGATAATATTGCGATGATCATTTAACTTTTTTAAATAGAGAAAAGCTCAGCTGTGAAACCATCTGGTCCTTGTGCTTTTGCATATAATATTCTTAGGTTTTCAGCTTTTACTTGTTTATTGCATGTAACATTTATTTAAATTATTATTGTGAAATACCTCCAAGCAAGAGAGGAACAAAGTTATGTATGATCTCAGGAATGAGTAAATGAACGATAACATTAAATCACAGGAAAAATCACAAAGAAAATTCTGAAATTCTGAAATTCTAATAATACTTCCTGAGGTATTCGAAGCAAATGCATACATTTTTCACGGAAAATAAGATTAAGTCACAGGAATACTACGTAGTGCTCTGTCAGACATTAATTAAATGTTTAACGTCAAACATTAAAAGAATACACATTCTTTTGTGCATTAGATATAATACACAAAAGAAAAAAGGGGAAAACAATAGACTATAAAGTTGAATTGTTCTGTTAGTAGTTTTAATAACTGTCAAGAGAAATTATTTTGGGGAACAGTAATATTTCTCCCAATTGTTAGAGATACTCTCCTTAAGAGTATATTTAAATGCTATCTTTTTAGAAAGTGTATTTGGAGTAATTCTAAGTTCTTTCAATTCCTGAGAAGTTACAGTGTTTGTTTATGCATGGTTGGTGCTCTCTGAACACGTACATGTTTATTTTCTCCCTTATTTCTTGAAATTCTAAGTGGAGTAAGATCTATTACTATTTGTATTTTTAAGTAATGACATACAATAACATATTAGCCCCATAAAATAGGCCCATTAATTTAGGAACATAAAATATGGTAACAGATCAAATACACTGATAAAAATTTTTCTAAAAAAAAAAACACATTAGTAGACTACACTAAGTTATTTCCGTAAGAACTTCTCTAGCTCTACTCTCTCTTCTAGGCTGGAATAAAACTAGTAAAATTAAAAGGTCACAACAGCAAGTATAAATTACATCTGGATTATTATGAGTTTAGTTAATTAGAAAAGAACAAATGAACACTCAAAACAATGTCTTTTTTTTCTCCCTAAAAAGGAAAGTTTCACACTTATAGCCAGGGCCAGGTCTAATGAGGCAAGCAAGGCACCCAGGTCGTAAAACCCAAGGAGGCGAGACTGACCTGCCGGC